>PVIU01002363.1:19327-175098 GCA_004026605.1 Ondatra zibethicus | reverse complement strand
GGCTTCTTACTCCATGTATGGAATTGACTTAATTGTTTTTAATTTGTCAAGCAAAGAACATTACTTAGTATTTAACCAGTACCAAGGCAGGAAACTAAAGCGGCTCAGGACTATTCGTATCGCGACCAGTTGCACCACTGCTAGCCACGACTCTGAAACCATGACACCTGCTGGACAATAAAGATTATTACACCTAAAAGAATTTACTGAATCTCATAACAGGTAATTAATAAATCAATATGGCAGACTGCATTAACATTAAAACATTTAGTAACTTTTTTGCTAATACTATGGATTGTATTCTGCAAGGCTTATATGGTTACAGTGATACATCCATTTATTGGATATTGGGACTCAGTTTTTTCTTCATATTATATCTTTAAGAAAGAATGTGGCACTTTTAGAAATGATACAGTCTTTACAGACTAATAATGATCAGCTAGTTGACAGGATTAATACCATCGAAAATTAAAAGTTACCTAAAAAAAATTAATACTATTGAAAAGGGTAACATTAATTTGACAGAAAAAAAATGAATTCATGATAAGGGTACTGAGAAATTATCTGAAAGAATTCATACTACTGAATTTGACAATCAAAATTTGTTAAAAAGTTATGCTAGTTTAGCAGGTAAGAGTATCTCTCCAGGATGGCAATCTGCATGCTATCCAAATAATGTCCAAGGATGAGGTGTCATCTTTAAATGAGAAACTTTAGACCTTGGAATCACATATGCAGAATGAGAACCGGGGGCTAGGTGCCTCAATAAAATCAGAAGAAATATATACAGGCCAGGAGATTCAGGCTTTACAAAAGACAATTGTAAAAAGACTTGAAATGATTAAGGAAATTATAGAAGCTGATCAACAGGAAAAGAAGGCACTAGGACAGGATTCAACATCGCCAGTAACTTTCAGAGATGACTTACCCGGGGTTTTAGCTTCCTACCATGTATTCTACTCTGACAAAGCACTAAGTTCTAAAGGCCTAAAAGGATTCAAAGAAAGTAGATGGATACCTGTAGGAATGAATGATCTAACAGAAATTAAGCATGCAGTCATAACTTATGACTTGCATTCTTCATTTATTAGGGAAATGATAAAGTCATGGGCTTCCAGCATTAAGGTGACACCACATGAATGGCTTCAGTTAGTTTCAGCAGTCCTGGATGATGGGCCCCAGTTGATGTTTAAATATTATTTCAGGGAAGAAGCTGAAATTTTAGAACAACAGGGAAAAGCAAAAGGACTTTAGACTTCACAAGATCAATTCTTGGTGAGGGCACTTACACTGACCCACAAGTTCAAGCTCTTTACAATGAACAAATCTTGTCTCTATGCCACAAAGCAGCCTTAAATGCTTAGGACAGGATTCAAGAATAGGAAAACAAATTGAATCATATAACAGGGTTAAACAGGGCCAGAGAGAACCCTTTAGTGACATTTTACAAAGATTAACTAAAGCTGAACAAATAGGAGTAACAGACCCAGATGCTAAGGTAGTACATATTGCATCTCTGGCTTTGAAAATGCCAACGTAGGGCTGGAGAGATGGCTCAGAGGTTAAGAGCACTGATTGTTCTTCCAGAGGTCCTGAGTTCAATTCCCAGCAACCACATGGTGGCTCACAACCATCTGTAATGAAATCTGGTGCCATCTTCTGGCATACATGCAGACAGAACACTGTAAACAAAATAAATAAATAAATCTTTAAAAAAAAAAAAAAAAAAAGAAAATGCCAACGTAGAATGCAAAAAGATACTTGGGCCTTTAAAGGTCAGATCAAAACCTATAGATGAATGGATCCTGAATACAATGAATATTGAGACATTTGACTATAATAGTGAATCTTGGGTAGGAGAAGTACTTTCCAAAGGAATGAGGAGACATCAAAATGCCAAATGTTTTAATTGTGGTAGAATAGGACATCTGAGAAGGGACTGTAAACAAGGAATTCCAAGGAATAACATCTCCTCTGGGAATGGCAAGAATAGGAGGACTCAGCCTTCAGGTATATGTAGAAGGTGTGGCAAAGGCCGACACTGGACCAATGAATGAAGACTAACAAAAGACAGACAAGGCAACCCAATACCATCAGGAAACTCCTTGAGGGGCCTCTCACAGGCTCCCAAGCCAAAAGTGGCCCAGTCATTCACAGTCACTGTGGAGGACACATCTCACCAGGAAATTTTAAAAAATCCAGAGCCTTCTGTAAAAGACCATACTGGTCTAGATGATGGCATAAACATGGAGGATAAATAAAAAATTCAAATAGGAAATAGAAAACATATATTCTGGCAGACTTCTATAAATAATCAAAGACCAAAGCTAAGAGTGCGTATAAATGACACTGTAATTGTTGGTTTGATAGACACAGGTGTGGATATGAGTATCATTACTCCAGAAACTTGGCATCAAAATTGGCCTCTTCAGGAGGCAGATGTTCAATTACTAGGTATTGGAACCATATCTCAAGTTAAACAAAGCACGAGATGGGTTGACTGCATAGGGCCAGAAGGTCAAAGAGAAAGCTGAGGCCATATGTGGCTAATATTGCAATAAATTTATGGGGTCATGACCTGCTGCAGCAATGGAATACCCAGATTAACATTCCAGCAGTCCCAGAAAATCATAATTCTGGGAAGAATATTATAAGGTACTATACACATAGGTCACCAGCCATTCAGGCTGTACAGGAACACAAAGGAACTAACAAACCTTTAGAGGTACCAACAGCCCTACCTTTTTGAGAAACCAATATAGGTTAAGCAATGGCCACTAACTGAAGAAAAGCTGCAGGCTCTAGCACAGCTGGTACAAAAGCAACTAGATGGTCATATTGAAGAATCAACCAGCTCTTGGAATTCTCCTGTATTTGTCATTAAAAAGAAATCTAGTAAATGGAGAATGGTGACAGACCTAAGATCTGTCAATAAGGTAATTCAATCTATGGGCCCTCTACCATCTCAAATTCTTCTGCCTTCTCTACTACCAAAGGGATACTTATTGATTTGAAAGATTGTTTCTTCACTATATCTTTACAAGAAAAGGATAGAGAAAAATTTGCCTTCACAGTGCCTACTTATAATTCTCACCTTACTAGGAGATGTCAATGGACCGTCCTCCCACAAGGAATGCTCAATAGCCTCACTCTGTGCCAATACTTTGTAAATCAGCCCTTGGAAATAATACTTAAGAAATTTCCTAAGTCTATAATTTACCATTACATGGATGGCATTTTGCTATCTGATTCAAACATAGATACTTTAGAATGTTTGAGGAAGTAAAGAAAGTTTTTCCAAAATGGGGATTACAAATTGCTCCTGAAAAAATACAAAGAGATTCTGTCAATTACCTAGGTCATAAAATAGGTTTACAGAAAATTAGAACACAAAAGGCACAAATTAGTAGAGACCAGTTGTGAACTCTTAATGACTTTCAAAGATTGTTAGGAGACATTTTCAGTCTACGAATGGCTATTGGGATAACATTTGATCTAATAATTCATTTAAACAAAACCTTAGATGGTGACAAAGACTTGAATAGTCCCAGAGAATTAACAGCTGAAGCAGAAAAAGAATTGACAATTGTTGAGGAGAAATTACAGGAGGCATATGTGGATAGGGTGAATCCAAATCTTAATTGTACAGTCATATTGCCTTTCAGAATTTCTCCTACAGGAATTTTAGTACAGAGGGACAAAATCATCTTATAATGGATCTTCTTACCACAAACGAAGTAAAAAATTAAAAACACGTGGAAAAAGTCTCTGAATTAATTATAAAAGGTAAATTGAGACTTTGTCTACTAGCAGGTATAGACCTAGCAGAGATTATAGTTCACTAGTTATGAAATAAAAAAGTTATGGGAAGACAATGAACCATGGCAAGGAGCTCATGCTAATTTTTTGGGAGAAATTAATAGCAATTATCCCAAAAGCGATAGACTTAACCTTATAAAGAGAACTTCTTGGATTCTTCCTTGAATCATACATGATTCTCCAATAACTGGAGCCCATACATTTTATACTGATGCAAATAAATCAGAGAAGTCATGTTACAAATCAGAAGATTTAAGTAAGGTGGAACAAAGCCCTTATAATTCTGTCCAGAAGGCAGAATTATATGCTATTCTTATGGTACTAAGGGGTTTTTAAGAACCTCTCAGTAAGTTACTGATTCACAATATACAGAAAGAGTTTTCTTGCATATTGAAACCACTGGATTTATACCAGATGATACAGAATTGTATATATTTCCAAGAGAATATTGAGCATCAAAGTCACTCCACTTGGAGCTTGTTTTCTTCTTGGCAAAACTGGCCTTTGGGCAAGGAACTGCCCATGCCTCAACCACTGACAAAATGCATGATGTGTCCGCACAGGGCAAGCAGGACACAATGAAAAACTGTCAAATCTTGCCAAGACAGGGTAAAATGGTTTTGAAAATCTTCCTGCCTCTGAAAATGGTTTGTCAGTTATGCTAGGCCTTAGCCAAAGTTGGTTGCTTCAACATTGTAAATGAGACTTTAGGAGATATTGCCCAGTTGTCTCTGTCATTTGTTGTACATTTTTGGAAGTTGCTTGATTGCACTTCTTGTTTACTCAAGTAATATTATTTCCCTTCTTGGATCTTCAATGGGGTTGAAAACTAGATAGTTGTTGTTACTTTCCTCTCATGACTTGGCCAAGTTATTTATTATACAAGATTTAAACTCATTAGGATAGAATAATTATTGAAACATCACATTTCTTGCTTGATATATTTGTTCTTATTGTATATAATTTGGTAGTAGGCTTAGAACTCTCTTATTTAAACAAAAGGGGGAGGTGCTGTAGGAATTCCTACCACCAGTAGCCGTTAAGTTACCCAGCCACTTGGGCATGGCTTCTTATACTATTTATGCTGGTGTAAAGCATGCATGCGGCCTCTCATTTTCCGGCTGTGGGATTTGGTTGCTGTTCCAGCAGAGGATTGTAAGTCTACCCCTAAATAAATAACCCTCTATTATTCTCAATTCTGAGTTAATGTGGGATTTCTTTTAAGCGTCCTTCTTCATTATAGTTAGACTAATCAGATTTTTTTTAACTTTAATTTTATGTATGAGTGCTCTCAGCATGTACACCTGTGTGCCAGAAGAAGGCATCAGATCCCATTGTAGATGGTTGTGAGCCACCATGTGAATGATGGAACTTGAACTCAGGACCTCTGGAATAGCAACCCACTAATCAGATTCTTTAGATGCATAGAGATTGTATTCCACATAGATAGGTAATCTGCAACTACTTCAAAGAACTGTAGAATATGACATTTAAATAACTTAGGATTCTGTTGACATGAGACACGTTTGCTCCTGGCAGCACCAATCTATTGCCAAGACAATGTTGAGAACCAAAGACACTTCACTTGAAGCTTGTTTTCTTCTTGGCAAAACTGGCCTTTGAGCAAAGAACTGCCTGTCTCAACCACTGACAAAATGTATGGTGTCCAGAATGGGCAAGCAAAAAGACTGCCAAACCCTGCCAAGACAGCGTAAAATGGTTTTTAAAATTTTCCTGCCCCTGAAAATGGTCTTTCAGTTTTAGTCAAAGTTGGTTGTTCAAATGTTGCAAATGAGACTTTCGGTGATTGCCCAGGTTGTCTCTTTCATTTCTTGCACCTTTTGGAGGAAATTTGATTGTACTTCTGTTTACTCAAGTAATATTATTTTCCTTCTCAGATCTTTGAAGGGGTTGAAAACTAGATAGTTGTTGCTTTCCTTTCATGATTTAGCCAAGCCATTTCTAATATAAGACTTAGGACTCCTTAGGATAGGATAAGTATTGAAACATTTAGCATGTTTCTTGCTTGCTGTTGTTCATGCTGGTTGTAATTCTAATTTTTATATATGACATTAGTTCTTACTGTATATAGTTTTGTATTAGGCTTAGAACTCTCTTATTTAGACAAAAAGGGGGAGGTGCTGTGGGAACTCCTTCACCCAATAGCCTTTAAGATATTGGCCCACTTTGCGCATGGTCTCATATACTATATATGCAGACATAAAATCATGCGAGGGCCCCTTGGCTGCTGGATTCAGTTCCAATTCCCAGAACATGCAGAGGATTGCAGATCATTACTCTTTCCGTGAATCTACCCCCTAATAAATTAACCTTTATTATACCCCATTCTAGGATAGTGTGGAAATCTTTTGTACTGCAACAGTTAGAAGGACAAAAACAAAGTGAAAGTGGGCTCCCTGAGATAGCAGCTTCTTGTTCTCAGAGAACATTTTGAAAAAGGTGGAAATGCATGGGGGTGGGCATCTAAACACAGACAATGGGGAAAGGGACCCTATGAACTACCCAAACCAGTGTCACTTTGGCATACTTCCTAGCCTTAGACCCCTCCCATTCTTCTCTCTCTCCAGCTTGGTCTTTCTTCTTTCCCAGATATTTAGTTACTTGTGCACACCAGGGAACTAGTTTGATGATTCCCATACCAGTATCCCCATTACACTTGCCCTGAAGGACCTACATCATTTTACTAGGATACTATGCACTGGGGAAAAGGAAACAGACCTTCTAAAGTCTATTGCTGTGGGATGTCCTTCCGTATATGTGTTGCTTTTATTGGTTGATGAATAAAACTGTTTCGGCCAATGACTTAACAGAGTAAAGCTAGGTGTGAAAGCTGAACAGAGATACATAGAGAGAGTAGGTGGAATCAAGCAGATGCCAGTCAGCCAGGGTCAGAGGAAAAAAGACATGTAGAAAATAAGGTAAAACCACAGCCACATGGTACTACATACACTAATAGAAAGGAGTTAATTTTAGATGTAAGAGCTAGCTAGAAATATGCCTGAGTCACTGGCCTAACATAGTGGTGTAATTAATATAATTTCTGTGTGATCATTTGGATCTGGGTAGTCAGGAAATGAAAGTGCAGTCTCTGTTTATAAATGGCACCCAAACATTTGGGAAATTTTTCCTCATAAGGCCATAAAAAAAGGATTCTAGAGAGAAAAGAACAGTGTCAAGCACAGCTTCTTGGTAGCAGCATTGTCTCAGATGAGCTCTGCCACCAAATCTTAAATGGTATTTATGAGCAGCAGGCAGCAGGCTTCTTGTGGTGTCTTGGACCTTAAAACTTCAGAGTTGTGGCAATAAACATGAATTTCACCAGTACTTCCGCCATGAAGCTAGACTCTTAGAAAGCTAAGGAATGTGGTGGAGCCACCCACCAGAGCAGCAGCTTTAATCCGAGCAAAGATGCTTAGCAGATTAAAATTCATGTGTTCAGTAAAAGATAGAGATATACAGTAAAGACAGTTTCCAGTGTGTTTAAAAATATACATAGGCTTGGGAGAGAAAAGAAAAAGGAGAAGGTCCTTTAAAATAGAGAGAGTAGCCAGACATGGTGGCACATGTCTTTATACCAGCACTTGGGTGGCAGAGGCAGGAGGATCTCTGTGAGTTCAAGGACAGACTAGTCTATAGAGTGAGAGCCAGGACAGACAACGTGAAGATGGAAAATACACAAATAGTCTGGATTATATATACTATTGTATTTTCTTTTAATTTTTTGACTGTGAATGATCTAACGACAGGGATGTAGAGGCTGCTAAGCTAAACAAACGTATATATTTTAAAGGTATCTTGACTTCAAAATTTAAGTCTAAGGATATGTGACTTTGGGAAAGAGGTTCTGCTTTTGTTTCCACAGAGGACAGAAAAGTGTGGATTCCTTACTAGCTAATATGGTTTGATCAAACAAGACTCCCTGAAGGGATGGCCCAGGTGATCTAACATCCATGATAGCTTCAGGACTGCTGGCTGAGATAGACCACACAGGTTATCCCCATGAAACATCTGATTAACAGCACCCCCAATCAACAGGAAATAGTCTAAAAAAACTATGCCCAAATTCCCAAATATTGTTTATTAAATATTTTCATATAAAGGGGGTTGATTATAAACGGTTAATGGTCATAGTCAAGGTCTTTCTAAAGAAAAAAAAGGGGGGCTATGATATAGAAATGAATACTACATTGGTATGGACTTTGATTTATTGATACAAATTTAAAGTTAAATTTGTTATATGTATATTTCTATTCTTGCTTAAGGTATTATGTTTATACAGCTCATTTTAAAATGCAATGTATAATTAAAATTATGGATTAATAGATAATCATCTATTAATAGATTAATACTACATTGGTATGGTCTTTGATTTATTGGTACAAATTTAAAGTTTGTTATATGTATATTTCTATTCTTGCTTAAGGTATTATGTTTATACAGCTCATTTTAAAATGCAATGTATAATTAAAATTATGGATTAATAGATAGTCATCTATAACAGTCAAACTTGTAGTCATGTTAGGTTTTCTAGATATACAGAAATATATTTCAGATGGATAGGTATTCTTCAAATCTTTCAAATAAATATTACATTTAAAATGTTTTAAGAACTTAAACTTTTCTCAACAGTGAGCTATGTCTGCTTCTGGCAGCACCAATTACTTCAGAGAGATTGATGGGCATTGAAGAACCTCATTATGGAATTTGCCTTCAATGTGACAGGCTAGCCATTTGGGCAAGAAACTATTCTTGCCTGGAATTATTGATGGTATGCTGTATGAACTGGACATGCAGGATCCACAGAAAAATGACTGCTGAACTTTCCAAATGATGGGATGATCCTTCAGGGTTCCTGCTTCAGAGAAGAAAATGCCAGACATTATGCAGGACACAGAAGAAAGCAACTGACAAACTTTGCCAGTGTAGGCAGAACAGATCATAAAATTTCCTGCTTCAATGAAAAGATATTATGGGCCTGTAGACTGAAGATGGATGCCCCAACACTACAAAAGAACTGTCCAGGCAGTGAGATGTCTCTGTCATTTCCACAACTTCAAGTTGCTTACAACGCACTTCCTGTTTACTTAGATAATATTATATCCTTCTGGGGTCTTTGATGGAGTTGAAGACTAGTTATATTTTTTCCGTAGATATAATAAAAGATAAATTAGATATAAAACTTTAAACTCACAAAGACAGATGATAAGAATATTTTCCTTAATACGCCAAATGTAAATGAACTAAATATTATAACTATAATGCATGCTTGATAACCGTTTTGCATATGTAATTTTACTATGTGGTGACATGCTTTTAATCCCTGCACTTGGGAGGCAGAGGCAGGCATATTTCTGTGAGTTCAATGCCAGCCTGGTCTACAGAGTGAATTCCAAGACTGGCTCCAAAGCTACTGAGAAACTCTGTCTCAAAAAAACAAAACAAAACAAAACAAAAAAAACCCTTCCTTTTTAATTAGACAGAAAAGGGGAGATGATGTGAGATATCCTTCTGTATATGTGTTGCTTTTATTGGTTGATGAAAAAGCTATTTTGGCCAGTGGCTTAGCAGAGTAAAGCCAGGCATGAAATCCAAACAGAAAGATATAGAGAGAATAGGCAGAGTCCAGCAGCTGCCAAGGAAACAAGACATGTAGAAAATGAGGCAAGGCTGCAGCCATGTGGCAATATTTAGACTAATAGAAGTGGGTTAATTTGTAAGAGCTAGCTAGGACTACACGTAAGACACTGGCCAAACAGTGTTGTAATTAATATAGTTCTGTGTGATTATTCAGGTCTGGGTGGCTGGGAAATGAAAGAGCAATCTCCATACTACAACCTGTTAGGTATTAGTTTCAGGAGACCCAAAAAAATATTGTAAACCTCCAGTTAAGGTAAGAGTTCATAGAAATCAGATAAACAAGGTTGTTTGGGCTGAAGTTCAATTCAACTCACAATTGGCCTAGGTGGGTTCCTAAACTCATCCTGTGGTTATTTCCCCAGTTCTATAATGTAAAATTGGCATAGATATATTTAAAATTGGCAGAATCCCCACAGCAGGGATAGAGAAGAACCCATTTAATAATAAAGAAATAAATTAAATTAAAAACTCAAAATGCTTTAAAAAGAAAACTTCTTATGTTTACTGTTTTTGTTTTGCTTTTGGAGACAGAGTTTCTCTGTGTAATAGTCCTGGCTGTCCTGGAACTCACTCTTATAGACCAGGCTGGCCTCAAACTCACAGAGATCTGTCTGCCTTTGCCTCTTGTGTACTGGGATTAAAGGTGTGCACCACCTAGCCGTTTACTGATATTTCAATATATACATGTGTTATCTGGTGTCTGTAATTATGAAAAAGTCTCAAAGTCATTCTAAAAATAAACATAACTTATTTTGTTTTTGAGACATGTTCTCACTACAATAGCCGTGGCTGGCCTGAACTTGTTACATAGACTAGGTTGTTGTCAAACTCACAAGAGAACCACCTGCCTCTCTCTCTCAAGTACTGGTGCAAAAGGTCTGCACACTTAGTTATTTTATTTATTATTATCAGGAAACTCATACAGTAAATTGCATAATCTGTTCACTTTCTAAGAGAATCTGGCTGAGAAGACAAATATAAGTTAAAAAAATAGCCTTAAAGGCCAGGTAGTGGTGGTGTAAGGCAGGCAGATCTCTGTGAGTTTGAAGACAGTTTGGTCTACAGAGCAAGTTCCACAGAGCTACACAGAGAATCCCTGCCTTAGAAAAAAATTGAAAAAGGTGGCTTTAATGGAGCTGAGAAGATGGCTCAGGACCCAAGTTAGCATCATCAAAACCCACTTAAAGCGAGGCATGGCCATTCCTGTGGAGACAGGTTCAGCAAGAGATCATGACTCAAAAAATAAAATAGCCTAGCATGGTTGTGTGTGTGTTGGGTAGATGCAGGTTAATTTGAGAATTGTCTGGTCTAAATAATGAGTTCCATGACAGCCAGAGATTTGTAGGGAAACCCTGTGTGGTGGTTTAAGAAAATATCTCCCATGGGCTCATATATTTGAATGCTTGGTCACTATTGAGAGGTATGGCCTTGTTGGAAAAAATGTGTAACTGGGGGTTCAAAGCCCAAGCCAGGCCCAGTGGCTCTCTCTTCCCACTTCCTTCTGATAAAGATATAGAACTCTCAGCTACTTTTCCAACACCATATCTGCCTGCCTGCTACCATGCTTCCCTCCATGATGGTAATGGATCAAACTTCTGAAATTGTAGACAAGTTCCATCTAAACGCTTTCTTTCTTTTTTGATTTATTGTTGTTCTATTTCTCTATGTAGCCCTGGCTGTCCTGGAACTCACTTTGTATACCAGGCTGACCTTGAACTCACAGAGATCAACCTGCCTCTACCGCCTGAGTGCTGGGATTAAAGGTGTATACCACCACCACCTGGAAAATGCTTTGTTTTTATAAGAATTTCAGTGGTCATAGAACACTAATATAAACCTCTCTAAAAACAAATAAAAATAAAAAAACAATAAATACACCCAACACCAACCTCTGGTTTATACAAGCACAAGCAATGTATAAACACACACACATGCATGCACACATACATATCACTCACTCACACACACACACACACACACACACACACACACACACACAGACACACACACACACAAGTTGCCTTTGCCCCTTGGCAGTAAATCACATGAAGTCACTTTCCACTCACCAGGTTATTCTTTATTTTTATTTTATGTATATGGGTATTTTGCCTGTATGTATGACCACGCAGAGTGTATGTAGTGCCCATGGAGTCCAGAAAAGGGTAATGGATACTCTAGAATTGGAGATACAGAAGGTGGTGAGCTGTCATGTGGGTGCTGGGATTTGAACTGCAGTGTTCTGGAAGAGTCGCAAGTGGTCTTAACTGCTGAACCATCTTTCCAGTCTGATATTAAATTATTCCTATGGCTCAGGTCATTTTCAAATTATCATATGGGGCCAAGGATGCAACTCAGTTGATAAATAAAGCTAAGGATTTGATACCCAGCTCTATATAAAACCAGGTTTTGTGGTGCATGCCTGTAACCCCAGCAGTCAGGAGGTAGAAGCAGGAGAACCAGAAGTTCAAGAACATCCTTGGATACACAGCAGTCTAGAATGAGACCCTGTCTCTAGGGAGAAGGGGCATCATATGAATAAACAAAGGCTGTTTGTTTTATACTTTTTCTCTTTTGAAAATACTCAACTATTTGTTCATTTTATGTATATATGTGTGTATAAGTATTATACAACATACATATAGTGCCTGTGGAGACCAAAAGAGACTACCAGATCCCCTGAAAACAAAATTATAAGCAATTGTGAACCCAATGTTGGTGCTGGGAACCAAACCACATCCTCTGAAGATCAGGAGCTCTAAGTCACAGAGCTATCCATTCAGATTCTTCCCTTGAGCCTTCATTCTGTAATCCACCTGGTATGGAAATAACTATTGCGCCATGGCTGGCCTCAAATTCACAGTAATTCTGCCTCAGTTTCCCAAAGATATGTGTGTGTGTGTGTGGTTTTTTGAAGCAGAGTTTCTCTGTATTATAGTCCTGACTGTCCTACATCTGCTTTGTAAACTAGGCTTACCTCGAATTCAGAGATCCGATTGCCTCTGTCTCCCAAGGGCTGGGATTAAAGGTGTGTGTTACCACTGCCCAGCCTGTTTTAAAGATTTTTTAAAAAATATTGTATTTATTTTATGTGTATTTGTGTGACTGTATTTGTAAATCATGTGAGTACCTGGTACACTGAGAACCCAGAAGAGAACACTGGATCCCCTAAAACTAAAATTACAGACAGCAGTGAGCCCCCAGGTGGGTGAGAGCCCAGGTCATCTAGAAGATGAGCAAGGGTTCTTAAATACTGAACCATCTTTCCCAAGTCGTATACTTTTCAAAACAAAATGTTGTTGGGGAGTCAGTTTACTGCATAAACAAGAGGACTGAAGTCAGGCAGTGGTAGCACATGCCTTGAATCCCAGCACTTTGGAAGTAGAAGCAGGCAGATCTCAGTGATTTTGAGGCCAGCTTGGTCTACAAAGACCTCCAGTACAGCTAGGACTGTTACTCAAGGAAACCCTGTCTCAAAAAATTTAAAAAAAAAAAAAAGAGAAGGAAGGGGGAAGAGGAAGAGGAGGAGAAGAAAGAGGAAAAGGAGGAGTAGGTTCTGTGTCCTCAGAAACCTTCATAAATGCCAAGTGGTTACAGCAGCCCACCTGTAATTACAGCCATGGAAATTAGAGACAGGGTATCTCCACAAGCTGGCTAGCAAGCTATGGGTTGAGAGACCCTGCCTCACTGAATAAAGGAAGAATGGCTGAGGATTGTTGGTGGAGGGAGTGAGCCGCTTGTTGGTTCGTGACTGTCCAGCCCCAAAATTATTACACAGAAGCTGTATTAATTAAATCGCTGCTTGGCCCATTGGCTCTAGCTTATTATTGGCTAACTCTTGCATATTAATTTAACCCATCTCCATTCATCTGTGTAGTGCCATGTGGCAGTGGCTTACCGGCAAAGTTTCGGCTCATCTAATTCTAACAGCGGCTCCATGGTGTCTCCCTGACTCTGCCTTCTTCCTCCCAGCAGTCCATTTAGTTTTCCCTGCCTAGTTTTGTTCTTCCCTGCCATAGGTTCAAAGCAGTTCTTTATTCATTAACCAATAAAAACAACACATAGACAGAAGGACCTCCCACACCAGAGGATGAATCTTGACACCAACCTCAGGCATACACATGCATGCAGTCACATGCATACCGCCCACATTAAAAAAAATGCATACCACACTGAACACATGAAAACTGAAAAAAGAAAGTCAAACATATGGGGAGTGATGATATATACATGTAGTCACAGTTCATCTTGAGGCTGAGGCAAGAGGGCTGCTTGAACCAAGGCCAGCTTAGGCAGCATACCAAGAATCCATCTCAAGCTCTGCTCACGGTGATCTTCCCTTTTCTCTTGGGCAGAAGATTCCACAGTATGAGTGTTCAATGCTAACCATACAGTAGTTAGTTCATGTACCTGATGCTGCTGTCACTTCTTAGCCTATCATCAATACCAAAGCTGTGAACATTCATACAAGTTGTTGTTAGAGCTAGAGCTAATGAACTGTCAAAGGACATGGGTCCCTTTTCATTCCAGTGATGCATGAGCTATCTCTGCATATCCTCCCTCTCATTTATGTCAGGCTTTTTCAGTTCAGCAGCAGTAAAGCACAATCACATCATATTGCAGCTGTATCCCAAACAACCAACAAGCTGTATACTTTCCACTGTTTTTGGACATTTATTTATCTTCTTTAAGAAGTAGCTATCCATGTGGTTGAAGAGATGGTTCAGCACTTAAGAGTATTTGCTTCTCTTCCAGAGGATCTGAGTGCAGTTCCAGAACCCAGATAAGGTGGCTCACTCCATCCACTAACTCCAGCTCCAGGGGAATTCAACCACGGATATCTACACACACACACACACACACACTTAAAAATAATAAGAAATAAAATATTTTATTTTTGTATTTCTCTGTGCATCTCTGGCTGTCCTGGAACTCACTCTGTAGACCAGGTTGGCCTGGAACTCACAGAGATCCAACTGTTTCTGCCTCCCAAGTGCTAGGATCTGAGGCTTTTGCCACCATGCTTGACTTACAAAACTAAATCTTAACTCAGTTCAACTGTAATTGAAATCACCTAAAAGACACACCTCCAGATGTGACTTGGAAAGCATCTCCAAAGAGCTTAAACTGAGGAAAGAAAACCCATCAGGAAGGTGGGTGGGTTTGTTCTCAGACTGTCAAAATGAAAGCTGAGCCCCTGTGTCCATCTCCTGATACAATGTGGTCGGCTGTGTCCCACTCCTCTTGCTATGTCTTCCCCACCATAGACTGTACCCTCAGACATAAACCTTCCCTGAAGTTACTGCTAGTCAGTGGTCAGAACAAGGATAAAAAGACCTAACACAACACTTAAGATAATATGTCAAAGTTCTTTTGTTTTTCAAGACAGGGTTTCTCTCTAGCTTTGGAGCCTGTCCTGGAACTAGCTCTTGTAGACCAGGCTGGCCTCGAACTCACAGAGATCCTCTGTGATGCCTCCTGAGTGCTGGGATTAAAGGTATGTACCACCACTGCTCAGCCAAAGTTTTATTTTTAAATTTTTTTTTTTAAGATTATAATTGCAGGAGGCTGGAGAGATGGCTCAGCGGTTAAGAGCATTGCCTGCTCTTCCAAAGGTCCCGAGTTCAATTCCCAGCAACCACATGGTGGCTCATAACCATCTGTAATGAGGTCTGGTGCCCTCTTCTGGCATCATTGATACACACAGACAGAATGTTGTATACTTAATAAATAAATAAATTAAAAAAAAAAAGATTATAATTGCAACAAGACCCCCTTCCCTTTCCTCAATCATACCATCCCACACATCCCCCCCTCCTTGCTCTTTCATACTCATGGCCTTTTCAAAATTATTTGTTATTACATACATGTATGTATATTCATATATATAAGTATATATATATTCATACAAATAAATACAACTGCTCAGTCCACATAACATTATTCATATATGTTTCCAGGGCTGACCACTGGGTATTGGATAACAAACCAGCGTGTTTGTCCCTGATGAACATTACTTCTCTTGCTCCCAGAATTCCTTAGCTGCCTGTAATTCTTTGTCTAGAGCAGAGGCCTCCTGAGCAATCCCCCTTCCTCTTTAGCATGGCCATTTGTATCATACTGGGTGTAGCTTATGAGATTACTAGAAGACACAATCTCACAACAAACTCCTTTTCCTCTGGCTCTTACAATCTTTCTGTCCCCACTTTCCACAATGTTCCCTGAGTCCTAGGTGCAAGGGTTGTGCTGTAGATGTATCCACTGGGAATAAAGCTTTTTTTTTGTTTGTTTGTTTCTGGGGGGTTTTGTTGGTTAGTTTGCTTTGTTGTTTTAAAGACCGGGTCTCTCTATGTAGTCCTACTATTCTGAAACTTGCTATGTAGAACAGTCTGTCCTCAAAGTTGCAAAGGTCCTCCTATCCCTGCCTCCCAAGTGCTGGAATTAAAGGTGTGTGCCACCACACTTTTAAAGGTATCCACAAAAAGCGACAAAACAATACATTATACCATTTTATTTTTCAGTCTTTCTTCTCCAGATGCAATCTCAGATCCAATCATCCTATCTTATACTTGAATTCTCTATTTCCTGAAAAACCCTACTGAAGAGAAATCAACTAAATGAAATACAACTACATGGAGGAAAAAGGATACATAGTTTCAAGCAATTGTAGTACTGGCAAGAAAAAAAAACATTCAAGACAGCAACTGCCAACTTTCCTGAATAAATAACTCAGAATCCTTGAATGAAGATGCAAATATTGGTGATGAAGAGATGACTTTGTGTTTAAGAGCAATTCTGCTCTTGCAAAGTGTCAGAGCTCCATTCTCGGCACCCAGTTTACAACTCATAACCAAAGCCCTCTTCCAGCCTCTGCTGCATGTACAAATGTGCAAACAAAACACTCAATACATAAAAAATATTTTTAAAGAAAATGTAGCCAGGTAGTGGTGGTGCATGCTTTTAATCCCAGCACTCTGGAGGAAGAGGCAGGTGGATCTCTGTGAGTCTGAGGACAGGCTGTTCTACAGAGTGAGTTCTAGGACAGCCAAGGCTACACAGAGAAATCCTGTCTCAAAAAGAGAGAGAGAGAGAGAGAGAGAGAGAGAGAAAAGGAAACGTAAATGTTGACCTGTCTAAAAATTACAAAAATTCTAGAGAACTGGCTTCAAATAAGAAAAAAATTGCATTTTTTAACTTAGAATTTTTAAATTTATTTTATTCTCTGCGTACATGTGTGTTTGACCTGTGAGGAAGTCAAAGGACAACTTGCCAGAGTCCTTTCTATCCTACTGTGTGGGTCCCAGGGATCCAACTCAGATGCCCAAGCGTGGTGGCAGGAACCTTTACCCACTGAGACGTACCCCTGACGCTCAGAACTCATTTTAATCTGGCCAGGATATTCAGACATGATCCTTTATACTAATCAACACATACCTTGTTTTTTCTCAATTACACTGGAAACACCACCTTATAGTCACAAAAAGTTAACTTGGAAGCTGAGAAAAATTATATACAAAATGAAGTTGACAGATATTTCTCTCAAAAGGCATTTGAAGTAGGTTGCAACTCCAGAGTCATTTAGTTCTGCAAATATTTACTAAACTTTTACCACATGCTAGGCACCATGCAGAAGTAAAAACAGAGCAAGTTGTCTGCTTATGAGATCAGTCACAACTTTGAGGGCTTGATAAAAATTCAAAATCTCTGCCTTGAGAAATCAGTTTGTACGTGTGTTTCTTGGCACAGTGTGTCACCTATTTTAATAAAGTGCTCCAGATTATTTCTATACCCTGGCTACTTAGTGGCTTGAACAAACAAACAAAAACCCAAAAAGCAAGAAAACACCAGAGTTCAGGGAGAAAGACTGCCCCACTCAGGCAAAGTAAATTTCGCTCAGCATCTTTCACGCTGACACACCCAACCACTGTGAAGCCCAGGTGAACCTAAAGCTTTCCAGTAACTGTAGGTGATGAGACACCAAAAACCTCGTCGCCTTCTCCCTACCAGCGACACCTGGATGGCAACACCTGAGCCTGCGGGCAGCTGCACTCCCCAGCCAAGGTGGGCCGGGTGCCCCCAAGGCTGTCCCGCTCCGAGGGGGCGGGGCCGAGGAAGAGGAGGAGCGGATCTAAGGTGCCCGCTGCATTCCAAGCCCCTCGCGAGGCACACACAGCCGTGGAAACTGAGGCGGGCGGGCAGATGACCGGACGCGTCTGCCTAACGGTTCGCAGCGGGGTTCGAACCCCGAAGAGCGGGGGCCTCTGCCTCCAAGTCACTCGTCAGCCGCCGAGGCCCGGCCCGGCTTCCACTGACGGAGTTTCACAAAGAAAGTCTCCCGGCCCGCGCCCCGCTCACACTCACCGGCGCCGGCGGAGACTCAGGCTCCCGCCGCCTGCGACTCCGCGCCGAGCCGGGCTCGGGCGCCAGCGTCAGCGGCTGTTCCATCCCCGCGGGGCCCGTCAGCGTCTGCCCAGAGCTAACGGTCCCGCCGGCTAGGCGCGCGCACCGCTCCCGCGCGCCATGTTCCCGCCGTGCCGCGCGCCGCCGAGCGCCCCCGCCCTCGACGCGCACGCACCGCGCAAGTGCGTGCCCGGCCAAGCCCTCCCGAAGCAGGGGTCGCTGTTCCCGACTCTGAGCAGCCGCCCGCCGGAGTCCGGACCACCCGGAGGGCACCACGCGGGCCGGGGCTAGTGAAGACGCGCCAGTGCTCTCCCTTGGCCGCTTAGAATCGAATCTTCAGAAGCCCACCTCCTGCATCCAAGGACTCGGCTCCTAGTCCAAACTAGGTGGCTCTCTGCAGGCGAGATCTAGTGTTTTGAGCGGTTAAGAACCGAGAGTTCCCTAGAAAAGATGCAACGCCTGCTCTTCTTAAAACCATGAATTTATAGGTAGTGGAGGCGCAAGCCTTTAATCCCAGAACCCTTCAGAGACAGAAGCAGGCGAATCTCTTAGTTCGAGGCCAGCCTGGTCTACAGAGCAAATTCCAGGGCAGCCAGAACTACACAGAGAAATCTTGGCTCGAAGAAACCTAAAAGAATAATGTGGAGCTCTGGTTGCTCTTCCAGAGGACCCTGTTCAATTCCCAGCCTGGATTACTCTTGGAAGTTTTATGCAGCTAGCTGTTCCTCTTGTCTTTTCCACATATAAGTGGCACAAATAAACTCAATCTGGAGTAAACAAAAAAGGAATATCCCCGATTATATAACTAAGGTCCTGGGATGGTATCTCACCTTCAAGCATAGTTGCAACTGGGATCTTGTCTGCACCTGGATCAACTTCTCAATCAAATACGCTGAGTCTTCAATTGATTCCTTCTCATGTAGTTCTTTCCATATATGGACCTGAAAGACCTGGATAAATCCAGACCTCTCTAGCAGGAAGAGAAGAGACAAAAAAAATCTAGGTTAGCCGGGTCAGTGACTCTGTTTCAGGAACTAGCTAAAGATAAAGTTAGATTATAATCTTGAGAATAAACAAGGAGTTACCCCCTTGTGATTACTCTGTTTCAGGAACTAGCTGAAGATAAAGTTAAATTATAAACTTGAGAATAATCTTGAGAAACAGGGAGTTACCCCCTTGTGATGATCACTGGTATTTTCGGAATTTTCCAATGACACCCTCCCCACCCCCTTTGGATTACTGGGTTGTGATTTCTTCCCTTAAAAACTCCTTCTCTCATCTACTCGGGTCCAACTCCTCTCCCTTGCAGGGGATATAAGTCTAGGCCCCAGCGCTGGTACCTGTCCTGTCAATAAATCTCGTGTGATTGCAGCACGGACAGTCTCTCGTGAGTTCCTGGGGGGTCGTGTTATCCCGAGACTTGAGTGAGAGTCTCCCCAATTTGGAGGTCTTTCAGACATCTAGCTGCCACCTACTGAAGAAAAAGGTTCACCCAGTGTCAGGACCAAAAGAAACTGAGGTTGCTGGGTGTGGTGGCACATGCCTTTAATCTCAAGAGACTGAGGCAGGCAGATCTCTGTGAGTTCCAGGACAGCCTGGTTTACAAAGAGAAGCCCTATAATGGGGGAGGGGAGACCACTGGGATCAAAAGGCTATTACAGGTACCTATTAGCATACCAAAGCACACGGCAGGGAGGTCAGGTTCTTTATAATAACAGCCTGTGGCTCTTCTCACCACACCCACTGCCCTAAACTCCACCTGAGGAGCTTCTCTCCCCCAGACTCTCATTCCTAGAGAACCCTGTCACAACTCTATGACCCCTCTTTTGTCCTTCTTAGCTTTACGGCTTTAAATATTCAAGCCACACGAATTCCCAATAGCACCCAGCACTAGGCCAGCTAAACCTCAGAACATTTGAACAGCCTCAGAACTACCAACCACCACTCACAGGAACAACTGTGTGCCCAGTTTAACTGTTTTTTCCAGGTAAAGAGCTTCTGAAGCTACTGCTTAGTTGATAGCCTGGCCAGCAAGCTAATGTGGTCTATCATTTGTTAAGTTGGGAGCGTAGACCCCAGCCCCTTGCATCTATCCCAGCCTCCAGGCCTGAGAGTTTGTCACTGTAAGGAAAAATGGACAGAGCTTACATATGTCTATGGGTTTTGGGCTCTGCGTTCTCGCCCCCCCCCCACTTAGTAGCCAGTGTCTCATAGCACCATGCTGTCAGAGGCACTGGCCCCTCCCCCACTCCCTTAAATGGAATTATTAAATGCATTTTTTATTTAAAATACCTTAAACTTAAAATGAGTTCAACTATAAGATGGAGTTACAATTTTGAGCCACTGAGGCACCTTGACTTTGACTTGTTTTTAAGACTACTCTAACACCCCAACATGCCCTGAGGCCTCCCCAATCATAACATACAATGTTTTTCAAGATTTTTTTTCTGCATTTCCTTATTGCCTCATTGTCCCTTCTGAAAACATGATTTGTAACTACTTGTGATTTTACTCCTTTTAAAAGAGGCCAAGAAATAGATTCAGGGTTGATCTCTTTAAGCTTAGAAGGCAGTAGCCGGATTGCTCAACTCTTGGGTACACCCCAATAAAAATCAAACTTGCTTCAAATTTGGCTCAAATTGGGGTAGTGCTCTTGTTCTTGCAGGTTGGATTAACACCACTATGTGGGTGCTTAGAAGTGTACCAACCCAAGTCCTCTGGAAGAGCAGTCAATGTTCTTAACCAATAAAGATATTTTACTCTTCATGTTTACACAAGATGGTTGAAGGACCTAATCTAAAGAAGTACTCAATCACCTTCTTAAAATTTTGGGAAAAATTAATACCTCAATGAAGCCCAAGAGTTCAGAGATGTAAACTATATAGTGTCAGGAATATTTTCCTAACGTGAGCTCTCTGTCGACGCAAAATCTCAATCAAGCCAAATCAAAACAAGCCAAATTAAAAAATATCCAGGTTTAATGGGAATTCTGTGCTCTCGGGTGGCCCCGAGGGGGGACCAGGAAGCCGTGCAAATGCAACCACAGGGAGGAAGGAAAAGAGACCACACGTTCCTCTTTTGGGAGTTCATTTAAATACTCTCGGGAGTGGTCCTTGGGGGGGGGTGTCAGGACCTGGCCTGCTGGGATTAGGAGTCCAGACCAATACAAACTCTCGGGCCTGGAGGCTGGGATAGATGCAAGGGGCTGGGGTTTATGCTCCCAACTTAACATTCCAGACTCTTTGGATATAGGGGTGCCAGAAAATTGGAGTGATAATTATGACAAACATTTAGGTTCTCTTTGGAAAAAAGGGCGTAGACTTAAATCTGGCTACTACTTCCTGCGGGCACGGGGAAACGGGGGCAACGTGGGGAAGAGGAGAGCTAGGTGTCCTCTTTCAGTGAGAGGTGTGGCTGGAGAAGCATCCCATGTACTGTCATCCGGGAGACATCAGGCATCTGTTCCTTGGGGGAGGTGAGAAGGCAGGTGTCTAGAAAAAAAATTGTAATCACCAAAGATGAGTGTACCAGAATGAGGAGCAGGTAGGCCCTTCACTGTGGCATCCTGGAAAACTGGAGGGTGGAAGGTCCTGTCTGCTGGACAGACCAAGTGTCTTGAGAAGGCGTCCGCTTGAGCCTGGAGAGATGGTACCAGCATGGGTGTCCCGAGAGCTTGGCAGTCGAGGGGGTGGTGAGGATTACCATGTGAGGTCCTGACCATTGAGGTTCAAGAGACCTAGGAGTTAACTGTTTGAGGAGTACTCTGTTCCGTGGGGAGAGCGGGGTAGGTTTAGGGGCATTAGGGTCCACTGGTGTGGTGGCAGGGAGACAACTGTCAGCGTGTGAACGGAGAAGGGCCCTTAAGAGGGAGAGGTAGGGTAGGTACCCCACTTCGAACTGGGAGGTGATAGTTAAGGGGAAAGGGCCTGCCATAAAGCAACTCAAAAGGGCTCAGGCCCGTAGGGGAATGTGGGGTGGCCCTGAGGCAAGTCAGGGCAATGGGGAGAAGGGAGGGCCAAGAAAACCTGAGTTCAATGGAGAGCTTGGTTAGTTGTTGATGAGTCCATTGTCTGTCTGGATGGTTTGTGAGACACTGAACTGAGGAATGATGTGGTCAAGGAGTACTTGAGCCACCACATCCAGTTTCCCTGGAGACTGGAAACGCTTCTGTCCATCCTGTAAAAGTGTCCACAAGTGTTAAGAGATAACGAAGTTTTTATGAGTAGGCATAGGAGTGAAATCAACCTGCCAATCTTCGCCCGGTTGGTGTCCGGGAAGCTGGTGAAGAGACTGATGTATGTGTAGAGTCCCTTGTGGGTTGGCCTGGGCACACGTCTGGCAGGAGGAGTGAACCTGTAAAATAGAATCTCAGAGATGGATGTGGTGTGGGAGAATTGTCTGTATTCTGTCAATCATGATTTAAATAAACACTGATTGGCCATTAGCCAGGATGTATAGGTGGGACAACCAGACAGAAGTAGAGGCAGAGCAAGGAAAATAGGAGAATTCTGGGAAGCAGGAAGCTCTCTCGGCATTCCTGCCTGAACCACCAAAGAAGCAGGATGTGACTTGCCCCGTTGAGAAAGGTACCGAGCCATGTGGCTAACATAGATAAGAATAATGGGCTATATAAGTTATAAGAGCTAATACGAAGCCTAAGCTAATGGGCCAATTAGTTTATAACCTAATGTAGACTCTGCGTGATTTTCTCTGGGACCTAATGACTGTGGGACCTGGTGGGAGGAGAGAAACCAACCAGGCCCTCATGCTACATGGATGGGGTCAAAAAGGGGCTCCAAGAAGCAGAACAAAGCTTTGGGGAAGTGGCTAAGGACATTTCCACCCAGTAAACTGCTGGGCAAGCAGGTAACACTGAGAAAGAATGAGAGAAAAATTGTCCTGCAAGAATGCAGGGCAGTGGCAAGTTTTTAGTGGGGAGGAACGGGTCCTGTCTACCCCCATAGCTGAAATTGGTGAGGGAAACTTAATGCCCGAGTGAGAATAAAAGTAATGGACTTACCTGCTACCTGCAGCTTCACCTTAGGCTTGGATAGGGTTACGGGATATGCCAGGTCTGGGCAGCGTCAATTTTCTGCAAGGCTGGCACAGTTTCACCTGCTGATGGTGATGAGGCCGGCCCTCCGTGGCTTGGCATAGAGGACAAGTCCGCATGGGGGCATTGTGATTTCCAGTGTCCAGGTTGCTGGCAGATAAGGCATAACCTTCGAGGAGGCGTAGTGCAATATTGTGCCACATGACCATTTAGGCCACACTTGAAACAGTTTGTCTGTGAGGTTGACTTAGGCTGGGATCTATCAGGGTAGAGCCTTGTGGTTGGCTTCCTTTGTACCCATTCATGCGACCTTAGGGCAGCTGCTAAGGCCTGGGCCTGTAGGTTGTTGTAGCTTTGTCTGTTGGGAAGACTCAGCTGATTTCTCTCAGGCATTAAAAACTTTAAAGGCCATTTTCACCAGTTCCTATATAGGAGTTTGGGGACCATTCTCAACCTTTCTTAAGTCTTTTCTAAAATCTGGTACTAAGAGATAAAATGGGTAAGCAGAAAGATTAGTAGAAAAGGAACCTAGCTGCTTTTCTATCTGAGAGAGATTTGGAAGAGAAAAGGGAACATGGAGCAGATTGGGAGAGGCTAGCCCAGTGCACAGAGGGGATCCAAGGGTAGGGAGTTGAGGTAGGAGGGGGAGGGGAAGGTGGAAATTGACCTTGAACTAAGTGAGGGGGTAGGGTAGGATGGGCTTGAGGGAGTGGGGGAGGGGTCAGTGCCTCTGGCAGCATGGTGCTGTGAGACACTGGCTACTAAGGGGGGGGGCAAGAACGCAGAGCCCCAAAACCATGGACATATGTAAGCTCTGTCCATTTTTCCTTATAGCGACAAAATTTTTTTTTTAGGTCCCAGAGGGTGGTAAACTCAAGACTTAGTACATAGGGAAAATAGCCATTTGGGACAGATTGTATCAGACAGGCTCAGTTTAAAAAGATTTTTGTAAGAGGCATTACAGGGGCAACAGTGGATCTGGCTTTGAACTGTAAGTGCCCATTTTAAAGTCTATGCCCAACCACGTGACCTAAGTCCACTCCAGCACGTCCGCCAAAATGGCTCTTAAGTCCAAATGGGGCCGTGGAAATTGAATGTCTGGCATCCCAAAACAAACAAATCTCCACCTCAGCCAAGGCCAGCCCCACTGGTCTGACCGCTGCTGGGAATCGAACCCCTGGCGCAGGCCACGACTTCAACAGGAATCCGAAAAATGACAAAAATAGGTACGAATGGGTCCCCCCCAAAACCCTAAAGCATAGACAAGTAAAGGGACTCACCAAGACACAGCCACTGTAGCCCAGAAGCCGGTTTAAGCATGGCATGGAGAACTCAGATTGTAGACTAGGGGGCTTTCAACACACGGCCTGACGCGTGGAAAGGACCTGCCCTATCTCGGTGGGACCTCCAAGATGTTAGGAATATTTTCCTAACGTGAGCTCTCTGCTAATGCAAAATCCCAATCAAGCCAAATCAAAACAAGCCAAATTAAATATCCAGGTTTAATGGGAGTTCTGTGCTCTCGGGTGGCCTCAAGGGGTAACCAGGAAGCCACACAAACGTGACCACTGGGAGGAAGAAAAAGAGACCACGTGCTCCTCTGGGAGGGGTCAGGACCTGGCCTGCTGGGATTAGGAGTCCAGACCAATACAAACTCTCGGGCCTGGAGGCTGGGATGGATGCAAGGAGCTGGGGTCTATGCTCCCAACTTAACAAATAGGTCTGAGGATGAAGAACTCTAGGACAACTCTGAGGCCATTTCTGAGGACTCTCAGCCTTAGTGCTTTCCCCCTCCCCTGGGAACCAAGGACCTAACAACTACACACACACATATTGAAATGTTGGGGAATTTCCATCTCCCTGTTTCCTTGTGGATGTTCTCCAACTAGAGCTCAGTTATTTTAATTGGGGCAAGATAACCCTAGATGTTGACTCAGTTCATGATATATTGACTCAGTCCCTGAAATAAGGTCACAACGACCCACAGATGTTCCCCCTTACCCCGCCTGATCTGGCAATCATTCTCCCGCCCTGGCTCAGTCCAATAGCCCTTTGTACAAGCCAATCATAATAATTGAAAAACAACCCCCTGGTTTTGCCCCCCTTATTTCCCCTTCTATTTCTATAAAAATAACTTGTGACAACTATTCGAGGTCCTTCACCTTTCAAGGTGGATGGACCCTGTCGTGACAGTAAATAAAAATCCTCATGCTTTTACATCAACTGCGGTGTGAGAGTGGTCTCTTGGGGCAACTCCTCCTTGGTGATTGGGCTTTATCTTCTTTGTTTCATTTGTTTTTGAGACAAGAGTCTCACTATATAGCTCAGAAACTTGCTGTTTCTGCTTCTCACAGGGACAGATTGGAGAAGGCTGATAGGAATTCCAGACTGGCTCACACTAGGAGCAACATTCCTGCCACCACATAGGCTCCTCGGCAGTCACTACAAACCACCCAACATCACCATGCCCTTTCCTTTCTAAGGGACTTATACTTTTAGTGGTGGGTAGTAGTAGAGACAGGGTTTGGCTGTCCTGGAACTTGCTCTCTAGACCAGGCTGGCCTTGAACTCAGAGATCTGTAGCATCACCACCTTGCAGGACTGAGACTTTCTAAGGTACATTTAGACTTTGTATTCAGCTTGAACAAACTAAAACCAGAGTGATGTCTTGAGAAGCCAGACATGTGACGATTGTCAAGGTGAAGACCCAGATAAAAAACCACAACTTTTAACATTATTTTAGAATATTTTCTTTAATGTTTGTGTCTGTGTGCATGAACATGTGTGTGGGGATAGCCACAGAAGCCAGAAGAGGGCATCAGATTCCCTGGAATGGTAGTTACATGGGTGCCAATAACCTAATTTGAGTACTCTACAGGGGTACTCTCAAACACTAAACTATCTTTCCACACAGCCCCCCTAACATTCCTTTTTAAAAAAAGAAAAAAGAAAAAAGGTATTCATCTAAAGTGCTATTCATGAAGTATAAATCCAGAGGCCAATTTCCACAATGTTTTTTTCTTGTTTTGTTTTTCCCACAGTTTTTAATTGTGTATTGTAGGAGGCAGTCATGACAAGCTCAACAGAGGCCCGAGTCTCAGTAGTTTACCCTGAGGCAATACCTGGTTCTGATAAAGACCACAAACTTAGAATACCCAGGCACGACCCAGGAACAGACCATCCAAAAGAAATTCCCAATGTTCCAACAGTTGTAGATAGGATCATTTGCCAGCACACACCCATTGCTTTTTACCAGGACACCCCTAGACAAATGTCAGCCAATCAGGGTTCCTGAACCTTAGAAATCCCTCACCCTAACCTTGACGCTACAAAAACCCAATCCTAACTAAGTGAACTCTCCAACCACTCCAATATGATGGACACATGGGGAGCCCAAGTTTGCAAACATACAGGACTTGGTCTCCTAGTTAGTTATGGGGGGACTCCATGATCAGGGCATAATAGTGTCAGTGATAGAAAAGCAGTTATTCTCACCATTAAAATACATAGCCTTAAAAAAAAAAAAAAAAAAAAGACCTCTCGGTGGAACAGACAACAGCAGTATGAAAAAAAAGCACATTTCTTCCTTTTTTTTTTTTTTTTTTTTGGTTTTGCGAGACAGCAATTTCTCTGTGTAATACCCTGGTTGTCCTGGAACTTGCTCTGTAGACCAGTCTGGCATCAGACTCACAGTGATCCACCTGCCTCTGCCTCCCCAGTGCTTGGATTTAAAGGTATGTGCCATCACTTAAGTTCAAACCAGTGCATCACATACTGTGTGGTACTTTGTGCTCTCAACATCCTCCACTTCACGTTCCAGGGGCCGCTTTCGACTGGAAGGCTTGAAATAAAGCAAAGGGAGAAATGTTCAAAAGAAAAGCACGGCTTCTATCAAAACTCCTCATAGCAGTGAACTGGGGGCATTTCAAGGGAAATGGTAAGGATCAAGAATCACTACTGGTCATGACAATTGAATCCTCCTAATACATCTCTGGAATCAAGATGCTTATCTACTCTGCCTGGTGATCTCTAACTGCTAATGAATGTTCAGTTTTTTTATTTTTTGTGTGTTGTTGTTTGAGTTTTGTTTTACTTTTTGTCTTACAGTGATACAAAATCAAGTTCAAATTTGGATCTCTCCTCTCTCTAGCAAAATTCTGGATCAGGCATGATTTAAGGCAGTCAGAGCTCTCAGCCGAGAACCGGGTTAGGAGTACCAGGAGAGCTCACACACTATTGTGCCACAGAGACTGGAATTATTAACGGAAGTTTTTATTTTAATGCCTCCAACTGAAAACTGAGATGCCCAGGATGTGAGCACACTGTAAGTTGAAGAACATCTAAACATGGATAGCAGTGGCACCAACAGCTTCTCTCAGCCGTCATCCCCTGACCTGTGATAAATGGGGCTTGCCACGCACTGAGTCCTGCTCAACCCCCAGCACAATGTGCAGAGGGGACCTAATCTCTCTCATAGCCACAAGCTTTGCTGTTTCATGGGAACAACAATCTTTTCTGTCATAATTTATTTTCCTATTTATAAAATCAAGAAAAAACAGCGAGGAAAAAGGAGCAAGATCATTTACCAAAGCAAAACAGGACAGGAATAAATAAACATACTAGTTTATGCTTACAAAGACTTTAAAAGAATAAAACTGCAATCAAGAAATACCACAATAAAACTCATTATCTTACTAACCAAAAAAAAAAAAAATTTTTTTTTGAAAGAGAAAACCATCACAGACTGCTTGCTCAAGTTTTACATTTTTTCAGAAATGTAAATTTGTGCCTCTAACAGGGTATTCCACCTTGCCATGAAAAAGATCTTTGGGGGCTGGAGAGATGGCTCAGAGGTTAAGAGCACTGACTGCTCTTCCAGAGGTCCTGAGTTCAATTCCCAGCAACCATATGGTGGCTCACAGCCATCTGTAATGAGATCTGGTGCCCTCTTCTGGTCTGTAGGACATATGTAGGCAGAATACTGTATACATAATAAATAAATAAATCTAAAAAAGAAAAAAAGAAAAAGACCTTTGGATTAACAGGCTCTGTATCTGCTGCTCCAATCCATTCAACACAACTTGCATTATTAAATCTTCCAGAGTTGCAGGAACATAATTGAACAAAGAAGAGAGACACTGGCTTGGGCTGGAAGGCTTGCTTAAACAGCATAGGCCCCAGGTTCAATACCAAGTATGGCCAGCAAGTAAAAAATAAGTATCTACTACACTATACTTGTAAGGTAGAGTTGCACTATGTAGACCAAACTGATCCATGACTCCCAATTCGCCTGCCTCTGTCCAGATTCAATGCCCTGCCTCCATCTTCTAAGTGCTGAGATTATATGTGTGTGTTACCAAGCCTGTCATTAAACACCTGCCACTGCACAGAATCTTCAGTCATCAGAGTTGCTCATCAGAGATTTAATTCTAGACTACAGTACAATCATCAAAATACCTTGGCGGGAGTCAGGGGGAGGGCCATCAAATTCTTTTCCTGAGCCAGTAGATCCTGAAATTTTCTCTTCATGCACTCATCCTGTGAAGAGATCAAAAACCAAAGACAGGCTACATATGAGGAGAAGCAAGCTCCTAGAGTGACAGACCAAGGCTGCCAGCCTAAAAACAAACCTCATGCATTTGCTGAAGTCTTCTCATGAAGGCACTATGACTATTTACCCCTCCCTTCTCAGAATAGTCAGTGCTCAGTAAGCATTGGCTAAATCAAACTCAAGGGTCATGGGCTCAGAGTTAACCAGAGAGGCAGACTCCCAGCTATGGTTCGGAACTAACCCTAAACCCTGAGTAGTCAGCAGGCTATAACACAGAGTTGACAGTGTGCCACCTTGAGTCGCCACAGAAACAAACCCTTCCTGCCACAAATATCACCAAATACCTAGGAAATTCACACAGGAAGTGTCAAGCAAGTTGAAAGCAGTACTTTAAGCTACAAACCTCAAGCCCACATCTTATAGTAATAAACAGGACCAAACACTGGAGATGTGGAACGCGGTGGCATAGCAAAGAGAACTCGTTTCCCAGTGTGCATAATTTGCTCCCAACTCCCTAAAGGTAAAATCCCGCAGGGTTTGAGGCCTGGCATGTAGACGCCCCGACAGGTAGCCTGGCACTGCCCCCCATTTTCAGAAACATAAAACAGAATCTATCGATGAAAAGATGGGTTCCAGGTGGAGGCTGGAGAGACGCTCAGAGGAAGACCTGAGTTTGGATCATAGTACCCACATCAAGCACCTATAATTCCAATACCAGAGGGTCTATCTCTCTGTACTCCTCAGGCACTGCACTTAAACACGCACAAACCCACACAGCCTCACTATGTAGCTATAGTTGGCCTGGACTCACTATGTAAAGCAGACAGGCCTTGAATCACAGAATCTGCCTTCATCGGCCGTGCTGTGATTCCTTTGATGTAAGCACTCAGGGGCAGGTGGCTTATATGTCTGAAGCCATTCTGATTGACAGGATGAACTCCAGTTAGACTTTGTCAATGCCACACACACTAGGGTCATCATGAAAGAGTGGATCTTAATTGAAGAACGGCCTCCATAAGATTAACCTGTGGCCATTTATGTACGGCATTTTCTTCATTAATGAGTAAGATAGGAGGGGGAAAAAAAGCCCACTGTAGGTGGTGCCACCCCTAGGGAGGTGGTCCTAGGTTATATGAGAAAGCAAGCTAGTAAGCCACAGAGCAAGCCAGAAAACCACTCCTCTACAGTCTCTGCTTCACTTCCTACCTTCATGATTCTGCCTTGAGTTGCTGCCCTGACTGACTCAGTGACAGACTGTGATGTGGAAGTGTAAAATGAAATACACCCTTTCCTCTCTAAGTTGGTGCTTA
The DNA here is from genome assembly GCA_004026605.1 of Ondatra zibethicus. Lineage (NCBI taxonomy): Eukaryota > Metazoa > Chordata > Mammalia > Rodentia > Cricetidae > Ondatra > Ondatra zibethicus. The sequence continues at coordinate 145,310 of PVIU01002363.1, read as the reverse complement.
TCACAAGAACAGAGAAACCAAAGTAGAACAGAAATGATACGCACAGAAGAATACAGACTCAGACTTCAAAGTACGACAGAAATGATACGCACAGAAGAATATAGACCCAGATTTCAAAGCCCTGTGTATTTTCTCACAACATTTTTCTATCTCTACTATGGCATCCAGGATGAAATGCTTCCAAAATGAGCAGTTCTGTGGAGATGGGAAATTCCCAGTACCAAAGGACAAATAATGAGTTCCTCTCTATCTACTAACGGGAAGCAGTGCCTGCTGCCATCCCTATCTTACTAGTTACTCTGAGTGGCTCACAGAGTACCTGTCTTGACAGTACCAACCTTGTAAGTACATTCTCCATGGCCTTAGGATTTAATGCAGAATCACCCCTGAAGTGCACCTACAACTATGTATTGCACTGCTCTGTATAGCATGGCACCTAACAGTGTTTGAAACATGAATTCATTACCCGTGCTCTGAAGGAACAAATGAGTAAACAGAAAAACCACGTGGAATGCCACTGTGATTTAGATAAGTACCCACAAGCCCAATGTATTAAACACTTGGCATGCAACAAGAACACTATTGGAGGATATGGAGCCTTAAGGGCAGATGGAAAAAGTTATATTATTGGAAGACACCTCTGAAAGGAACTTTGGACTTCCTCCTCTTCCTTTTTTAAAATTTTTGAGGGTGTGGGTGTGTGTACAGCTTGGGCACTCACATGTATACATACCTGATTGGGATTTCCCCTATGTATGCTATTAATATGTTTTATTACCATGGGTTAATAAAAAAGCTGCTTTGGCCTATGGCAGGTCAGTATAGAGCTAGGTCAGAAAACCAAACTGAATACAGGGGAAAAGAAGGTGAAGTCAAGCAGACAAATTGTAACTGCTGAAGGAGAAAGACGCCAGAACCTTACCAGTAGGCCACAGCCTCATAGTGATACACAGATTAATAGAAATGGATTAATTTAAGATGTAAGAGCTAGCTAGAAATACACCTGAGTCATTGGCCAAACAGTGTTGTAATTATAGTTTCTGTGTAATTATTTAGGTCTGGGCACCTGGGAAACAAACCGCAGTCTCTGTTTACATAATGATGCCCAATGTAGGGCAATGTACATCCACATAAAGCCAAAAAAACCTTTCAAAAAAGGTCTTCTAGAACCACAGAAATGGGAGTCAATTGGAGCTTCTTGGTAGCCACATGTTTTCAGATAGGCTATTTGCAGGCGGTGAGCAGAGGCAAGGCTCCTTTAAGAGAAGGCTTCTGGACTCTGCATTAGCAGCAAAAACTGTGTGGTTTATGATGGCTCCATGGCTCTGGCTCTTTCAAGAGTTTCTGCTACAGAGCACTTAAATGGGGTTTGTGAGCAGCATGCTATATATAAATTGCTTAATGGAGACAAAGACCCGCTGCATCCCTGGAGCTGGGGTGATGAGCATGGCTTCCAGAGCTGGCAGTGAACATGCCTCTGTCATGTTGGACTAGGTGAAATCAACAGGCAAAGCAGGAGTGTTAGTCCTAGCCACATAGCTTAGCATTTTAAGAGGAGCTCCTGGTCAGAACAGGATTATAGATACACAATAAAGACAAATTCAGGGGGCTGGAGAGATGGCTCAGAGGTTAAGAGCATTGCCTGCTCTTCCAAAAGTCCTGAGTTCAATTCCCAGCAACCACATGGTGGCTCATAACCATCTGTAATGGAGTCTGGTGCCCTCTTCTGGCCTGCAGGCATACACACAGACAGAATATTGTATACATAATAAATAAATAAATAAATAAATAAATAAATAAATAAAAATAAAGACAAATTCAGACAAAACAAAAAAAAGACCTCTAAATGGGTCAGTGTTGGATAAATGTACTTGGACTTAGGAGACAGAGAAGAAAGCGTACAGTCATAGATTAAAGGATAAATACTAAAAAGTAATATAGTAAAAAAAAGCCACATAAAGATGGAAAATATACAGAATATATGTATATTATTATGTTTTCTTTAAATTTTTCGACAGCGAATGAACTAAGTATAGAGAGACATTTCATTGTATGGATTGAGTCTAAGGATATATTAGTTTAAAAAAGACAGTGTGCTTTTGTTTCCACAGAAGATGAGTACCTGTGGATTCCTTCTAGGCTAATGTGGCTTGATAAAACAAGACCCCCTAAAAGGTCTCCATAAACCCTAAAAATACTTCACCTAACGAACAGTAAGAAGCAGTTTGGAAAAGATTATACCCAAATTCCCACCATGATTGTTTATGTTTCTTTTCATTTAAAGGGGGTTGATTACACATGGTTAAATGGTCACAGTCAACCTCTTTCTGAAAAAAAGGGGTAGGGAGAAATGATATAGAAATTAATACTTTGCATTAGTACAGATCTTGATCTATTGAAACAAACTGAAGGTTGATTTGGTTGTACTGTGTATATGTATTTCTGCTCCTGTTTAAGGTACTGTGTTTGTAAGCTCATTTAAAGTGTAATGTATAGTTAAGAGATACAGATTAATAGTTAGTCACGTAATTTTTTATTATCACGTAATTAGTCATTGAATTTTTAATTATGTTAGGTTTTCTAGATATACAGAGATATATTTCAGTTGAACAGTCTTCAACACGCCAAAGATCTACAAAATGTGGCATTTGAAATGTTTTGTTAATTTAGGGATTTTCATGACAATGAGACACATCTGCTCCTGGCAGTACCAATTTACTTCAGAGATGATGGGCACTAAAGAAACTCCTTATGGAGTTTGCTATCTTTGTGACAAGATTAGCCATTTGAGCAACTCTTGCTTGGACTGCTTGACAGTATGCTGTGTAAACTGGACATTCAGGTGCCACAGGAAAGGGACCAGTGACCTTTGCCGGAATGAAAAAGGTGGGGTAGTCCTTCAGAATTCCTGCTTCACAGAAGAAACTGCCAGATATTTGGTAGGACACAGGGGAAAGTGACTGACAACCAACCAATATAGATGGGACATTCTTTCAAATTCCCAAATTCATGGAAAAGTCTGCTGTATGCTATGGGTTGAAGATGGATGCCCTAATATTACAGAAGAACTTTGGGTCAAGGCAACGAGATGTCTCTGTTAATAGTTTTGGAAGTTGCTTACAAGGCACTTCCTGTTTACTTAGGTAATATATCCTTGTGGGTCTTTGGTGGAGTTAAAAACGGATAGTTATAGTTTTCCTTAGTTATAATAAAATATAAATTAGATATTAGAAATATTGTAATTATAATTCTTGATTGATAACTGTTTTATATATGTAATTTTACTATGTTAAAGTTAAAACTTTCCTTTTTATTTAGACAGAAAAGAAGAGATGATGTGGAATTCCCCTCTGTATGCTAGGAATATATTTTATTACCATTGGTTAATAATAAAGCTGCTTTGGCCTATGCAAGGCCAGAATAGAGCTAGGTGGGAAAAGTAAACTGATTGCAGGGAGAAAGAAGGCAGAGTCATGGAGATGCCATGCAGCTGTTGAAGGAGAAAGATACCGGAACCTTACCGGTAGGCAATAATCATATGGTGATACATAGATTAATAGAAATGGGTTGATTTAAGATAAAAGAGCTAGCTAAATTACACCTGAGACATCGGCTAAACAGTGTTGTAATTAATATAGATTCTGTGTGATTATTTGAGTCTGGGTGGCCAGAAAGCAAAGTGACGTCTCCATTTACACATACCTGATGAGGGATTCCCCTCTGTATGCTGTAAACTATTGGTTAATGAATAAAGCTGTATTGGCTAGTGCCTTAGCAGAATAGAGCAAGACAAGAATTCCAAGCAGATAGAGGAGGAAAGAAAGCAGAGTCAATGAGACGTCATGTAGCCACTGAGAGGCAGATACACCAGAACATTGCCAATAAATCATGAGCCTTGTGGTAAAATATGAAATAAAAGAAATGGGTTAATTTAAGAAGTAAGAGCTATGTAGAAACATGCTTAAGCTATTGGCCAAACAATATTGCAATTAATATAGTTTCTGTGATTATTTTGGGTCCGATAACAAACAAGCAGTCTCCACCAACACATACCCACACACATATATCCATAACTAAAACAAATCTTACCAGGTCTTCCTCAGACATGCTATAGCACGCATGTGGAGGTCAGAGGACAGCCTTGGATGTTAGTCCTCATCTTTTCTCTTGTTTAAGAACTTAAAGAGTCTCTTGTTGCCACCACTGTGCACAGTCAAGCTGACTGGACTGTGAGCTTCAGCAGAGTCTGCATCCCCAACCTCTCAGGTCCTCGTTTATGTAGGACAAGCACCTCATCCACTGAGCCATCTCCTCAGAACTTCTTTCTCTCTTTTCTCACATCAGTCATGGACTAAACCCCCCAAAACTTAGTCAAAATAAACTTCTCCTCTCTATAAGTTGATTTCTCTCACTTGGTGTGTTACAGAAACAGAAAGCTAATTAACATAAATGTCCTTCTAGACATTGTTTGGTGTGACCAGAATGACCTGAGGCTATGTGCATCTTATTCACAAGCTATCAGTCAAAAATAAGTTGAAAAAAAATCTCAACATTAACACAAGTGGCAAGATATATCTGTAAATCTGTGAGAAGTCGACATCCAGTAAGTCACAATATCCCTCAACGGCAAGTAGGAAGGACTATTCTATTTTATAGAAGTTAAATAGAGCTGGGCAGTGGCGGCATACACCTTTAATCCCAGCACTCAGGAGGCAGAGGCAGGTGGATTTCTGTGAATTCAAGACCAGCCTGGTCTACAGAGCAAGTTCCAGAACTAACTCCAAAGCTACAAAGAAACCCTGTCTTGAAAAACAAAACAAAACAAAAAACTGAAATAGAAAGTATGAAGAATATCCCCCAATTGGATACAGCTAATGACAAAGCAGAGAAAGGACTCAGAGTCCCAAAAACCATGACTTTTTCCCCCGAGTTCAAGCTTATCATCATTAGCAGATGTTTAAATAGCCCATTTGTACCCTCGCCCTCCTCATCCAGTGCCTACAATGCTATTCCAAGCAAAATGCTAAGAAGTATCTTCACATAAGATTGGGGCAGAAAAACAATCCTGTACAATAAAGGAACTTCTGGAGGCATCACAATCCCTGACTTCAAACTCTAATACAGAGCTACAATACTGAAAACAGCCTGGTACTGGCATAAGAACAGACAGGAGGACCAATGGAACCGAATAGAACACCTGGATATCAATCCACACATCTTCGAACACCTGATTTTTGACAAGGAAGCAAAAAGTATCAAATGGAAAAAAGAAAGCATATTTAACAAGTGGTGCTGGCATAGCTGGATATCAACATGTAGAAAAATGAAAATAGACCCATATCTATCACCATGCACAAAACTCAAGTCCAAATGGATCAAAGACCTCAACATAAAGCCAGCCACACTGAACCTTATAGAAGAGAAAGTGGGAAGTACACTTGAATGCATGGGCACAGGGAACCACTTCCTAAATAGAACCCCAGCAGCACAGACACCGAGAGAAACAATTAATAAATGGGACCTCCTGAAAATGAAAAGCTTCTGTAAAGCAAAGGACACAGTCAACAAGACAAAATGACAGCCTACAGAATGGGAAAAGATCTTCACTAACCCCACATCAGACAGAGGTCTGATCTCCAAAATATAGAAAGAACTCAAGAAACTGTACATCAAAAGAACACATAATCCAATAAAAAAAAAATGGAGTACAGACCTAAACAAAGAACTCTCAACAGAGGAATCTAAAATGGTAGAAAGACACTTAAGGAAATGTTCAACATCCTTAGTCATCAGAGAATGCAAATCAAAACAACTCTGAGATTCCATCTTACACCTGTAAGAATGGCCAAGATCAAAAACACTGATGACAGCTTATGCTGGAGAGGCTGTGGAGAAAAGGGAACACTTCTGCATTGCTGGTGGGAATGCAAACTGGTACAACCCCTTTGGATGTCAGTGTGGAGATTTCTCAGAAAATTAGGAAACAACCTTCCTCAAGACCTAGTAATACCACTTTTGGGTATATATCCAAAGGATGCTCAATCGTGCCACAAGGACATGTGCCCAACTATGTTCATAGCAGCTTTGTTTGTCATAGCCAGAACCTGGAAACAATCTAAATGCCCCTTGACTGAAGAATGGATAAGGAAAATATGGCACATTTACACAATGGAGTACTACACAGCAGAAAAAAATGACAATATCTTAAATTTTGAAGGAAAATGGATGGAGCTAGAAAACATTATTTTGAGTGAAGTAACCCAGACCCAGAAAGACAATTATCACATGTACTCACTCATAGGTGGTTTTTAAACATAAACCAAAGAAAGCCAGCCTACAAACCACAATCCCAGAGAACTTAGACAACAATGAGGACACTAAGAGAGACTTACATAGATCTAATCTATATGGGAAGTAGAAAGTAGAAAAAGACAAGATCTCCTGAGTAAATTGAGAGCATGGGGACCTTTGCGGAGGGTTGAAGGGGGGAGGGGAGAGGCAGGGAGGGGAGCAGAGGAAAATGTAGAGCTCAATAAATATCAATTAAAAAAAAAAGATTGGGGCAGAGCCAAGTTTCATGTTTTCTTGCTTGTGCATAACAGATTTCTTTTGAGACAGAAGTACAAACGAAATGGGCTACGCTAACTCATACATCTCAGACAAATACAAACTGCCGTTGCTAGGCCTAACTATTTCAATGTTAACACAGAAAGCCAACACAGTGTATCTGCCTCCATTTGGATCCCGGAAGCTGCCACTCTATTAAAGGATGTCAAAGGAGCCAATGTATGGGTTTCTCTTTTTCATCAAAGTTAAATCCCCACATGCAATGACACCTTTGTTTCCAAACTCCTGGTCTCCAAGGCCCTTGCTGTTTTCAGATCTGTGTGATCTAGCAAACATTAAATCATCTAACAGATTTATTCTAGGAGGAAAATGTTTCCAGGGCAACATCCAAAACACATCTATCTGGTTTTTTTCCTCCCCTCCCCATCTTCCTCCTTTTTCTTAATATTTAATGAATTTTTTGCTTATGTATCTTATGTGCACGTGTGGGAAGTTAGAGGACAATTTTAGTAGTCAGTTCTCTCTTTCCACCATGTGTACTGGGGATCAAACGTAGGTTCCCAGGTTTGGTGCTGGGCCTGGTGTGTGCCAGGCCCCAGCCACTGTCCTTCTTTTAAGGATTTGTTGTTCTCAACTTGAGCTGGTCTGTTCAAAACTTAGGTGTGGAGAATTACAAGTGAGAAAGTGGACAATCTTCCAGAGTCTCAGAAGACTAACAGGGACACTTGTTTTTTCAGGGTGTCCTGGGAACAGAGAACCATGGAAGGTAACATCACCCAGGCCCAAACAGAAGCCATAAGGAGTTCACAGCAAAGTGTGGCCAAGCTGAGCAGCAGAATCACATCTACCAGAATACTGGTAGATACTACTGGATACTCTGGTTAATTAACTCCAAGTCAGCAATTAATCTCCCAAAGTCATAGAAGCTCTAACAGCAGCTTTGAATGAGTTTGGCACAGAAATCTCACAGCAACAGGGATGTGTGAACACAGACATCATGCAAACTAAAAGGGTGCAGGTGACAGCCTGCATGAAGGGCATGCTGGCTCACTAGGAACAAGAGTGAGTGAGACCCTTTAAAACATAACCACCTGGCTCAGGAAGTGACTGGGTTCCCTCAGGGAGACTACCTTCCTGACCTGCCCCAGATTTCTTGACTGAAGGTGAAAAATGGCTGGAACACAGCCCAGCCCACTCCACCTGGTAGAGGAGGAGCAGAAAAAGAAGACAGCTGGGCATTGAGAAAGACCAAGCTCTCAAAGGATTATGCTGCTATGTCAGGGCAGCCAAATGGAACCAGAACCTAACATGAAGTGAGCTTGTTCATCCAGGAGCTATATATGAGTTGCAAGGAAGGAGCTGCCATTCCAAACACACACATTCACCCTCCCTTTGTCCCTCCCCTCATCTCTTCCTCCTTCTTTCCTTTCTCCACACATATATCCTGATTGAAAACCATTTACACACACACTATACCTACAATCAAATTGAAAACACTTACATAAATGAATCCAACAACAGAGACTGTGTGTGACCCTCAACCTCACCTCACTTATGCAATTCAGGGCTCCCCTTAATTTTAGGCAAACATGCATTGCCTCACACACCCACCTGTAGCCATGGATGATTCAAGGCTTCCTCAGTGGTAAACCTAGATTTTGGATCCACAACCAACAGTTTCTTAACAAGGTCCAGAGCTAAGAAAGCAAGAGAATTGGGAAAATCATAATGAAAAAATGAATACATTCCACCTGTGTTATTAAACTATGTCAGAACTACAGATCACCAGCCAGAGAGGAGAGCAGCAAGAAGTCAACCGATTTGGTAGAAAGAGCTCTTCAAGCCCTTCCCTCTCTGAACGCAGAAAACTGGAACCTTGGGGATAAGAATATATCCCATTATTCCCTGGGACATCACAATTTTTTGGCTCCTTCTTCCCTTTCTTGCTGCTGTAATTGAGTTTAGGCTAATTAAAACTGAACTTCTACCCAGTTATGAGATACTCAGGATGCACCAACTCTGCATCCCATTCCTTGATGGGCATGTGAAAACAAAGCCCAACCCCACAGGCCAGCAACAGGCAAAGCATAGCTTGCATGCTGCAGCAATATTCTTTCTGGAATCCCTGATATTTAACACTATCACCCATGTTATACTATTGGACACTTAGTCTTCACCTACTTTTTCTCCAGAGAGTTGCAAAGGTGCACTTTTAAATTATAAAATACAGCTAACTGATGACATTGAACTTTTCCATTCTTCTTACTCTAAAAAATGTTTGTTATTAAAAGTTATTTTGCACACTTGAATGGGTAGCAGGCCCTTGTGTATGTTATTTTAAACCTCACACAAAATCTTTAATGTCAGGGTTATTGATCATCTATTTACAAATAAAGAAAATGGAGAACCAAAAAAGGTAAGTAATGTGCCTAAGGTCGCAAAACTAACAATTAGCAGACTTAGGACTTCATCTTAGTCTCAAAAGCCCAGGCTCTTAATGTCTTCTTCCCTTCAAATGGTGCAAAGCAATGGAACAAAACAGACAGGAGAAAAAAACACGGAGTTTGAGAAGAAACTCCCACCAAAAAAACCACCCACACATTCAGTAAAACTCTTTTGTGTCCATACCCTTCTCTGAAACATCTGTCCAGACTTCAGGAATGAAGTTGTATTTTCCACTGGTGATTTGATCCTTCAGTGACACTTGAGTCTTATGCTCAGAGAAAGGCGGATACCCACTAAGGCTTAATATTGGCAGAGAAAGAAAGGAAAAAAGATCAACTGGCATTCTTAGTGCCATTTGGATACACAGGTCTTTTCAGCATTGAGAAAAATCAGTTTTTCCTTGAATCAATGATTTAAAAATGACCTAAATCAAACAGAAGCTCTCTACCCAGACACAGGCACAGCTTCCATCTGCCCTCATCCAACTAGACTGTGAAACAGAAAATGTTTCCTACCAGATGAAAAGAATAACTCCTAAGCTCCAGCAGTCTACTGCACGGCTGTACCCAGCAGTCCCATTGGAGACAAGGACCTCAGGAGCCAGATAAGTGGGCGTACCACATAAAGTTCTCATCAGTGATGTCTCCCCCAAAATCTTGGACTGTCCAAAATCAGTGATCTAAAATTATAAAGGAAACAAATGAAATCCAAACACGATCACAGCCAATCATTCCCAAGAAACGATTAGCTATTAGTCACACACCCTCCATTAACCCAAAATGTACAATTTCATGTCTTTGCAAAGCATTTAGTTTTGCTTAAAAGAAAATCCCTGGGCCCAGGAACCTAAGAACCAAGATTTCTCCATCATTATAACCTTACAAAAACTGCACAAGCCCTGCCACAAACACATTAGGACTCTTAACACTTAGGCATATTTTTTAGACCCAAGACTCTTAAATTAAACTACACTATGGAACATCTGGAAACTTTGGGGAGTGGGGAGAAATGCACCTGTTCTCACCCTCAAGTTTTGGGGTCTTGTTAGGTTTTGTCTACTACTTGTAACAGAAGATTCTAAAGTGAGGTTAGGCTGAGAAGGCGGGATCCATGACTCAAAAGATCCATTCAGACCCTTCCTCACTGAACACAGAAGTGGCATGTATACACAGAGCTCAGTAAGTGTTCATTAGATTGGTAGAATATGGTGTGATCTCAACAATAACTGTTAAGTATGGGAAGTTCAGATTCTCAACCTTTAGATATTCCTATTTTTTTATGTAAGAAATTAAAGGACAGTTTTGAAAAGAAATATACAGCGGTGGTAACAGAGAGAATGAAAAGTTCCCACCTTGATAAGGCAGTCCTCTTCTTGAGAAGACAAAAGAACATTCTCTGGCTTTAGGTCCCGATGTATAATCCCATTTTCGTGAAGGTACTGTACAAAAAGAGAGGCAGGACCATTGGTTTATACCAAACACATGTGAGGGCAGTGATCAATACCTAACTCCTAGCCGGGGTGAACCCAAGCTTTATTAAATGTCAGCTCACTCCTTAAAGTCAGAGCTGAAGTATGGCTTTAGCAGATTTTCTCTATGTGTAGCCTTGTCTGACCAGGCTGGCCTTGAACTCACAGAAATCTACCTGCCTCTGCCTCTGCCTCCCAAGTGCTGGGACTAAAGCTGTTCTCCAACACTGCCTGGCTTCGAAGTTCAAGGCCTGCATGGATTCTACGACAACTAGGGTCATAGAGAACGACCTTGTCAGCAGAGGAGAGAGTTAAAAGTTAGAGGATAGAGATGGGGGAACAAGGAGGGAGAGAGACACTGACCAACTTATCAAACCTTGGGAAGTAATCACCACCACAAAATATGGGACGAAGCGTGAGCACATTCCCCGACACCCACCCATCACCGGTGCACTGCATTTTGTGGGGTGCTATTCGTAAGGAACATATTATCAGACTGTAAAAGAACAAATTATCTATCTCAATCATCCCAACTGGTCATTCAGCTTTGCTTTTAATCCCACCTTTACACCCTGAAAACCAAGACATTGCCACAGGGATCAGGTAGGTGCAAAAATCAATGCCCCTCCAGAAGGCCCTCCAAGTCGAAAACATAGATGGGGTTATATGGATTTTGTTTTTCTGAGATGACTCTGTCCATGGTAGGCAAGCACTCTACCTCTGAAGTGTTTTCCACTTTCATTCTGAAACAAGTTCTCTCTAAATTGCCTAAGCTAGCTTTGAACAAGACTCCTGCCTTAACCTCCCCAAGTAGCCGGGATTCCAGGCTATGGCACCAGGTCTTTTCCTTAGGACTCTTTCTTATTGTCTCTCACACTCCCAGCAGCATTTGATCATCTGAGTCACAGGGGCAGGCATTTTCTCCTACAGGAGGTCCTCGTCTACCACAAGAGGGCTTCTCTCACCTGTACAGCCAAAAGCATCTGGTAGAAATAGAGCTTGCAGGTTGCTTCCTTCAGGCGTTTGCTCACCACCCGGTCGAAGAGCTCTCCACCTTCCATCCTGAAGCACAAAGAGGGACCTTCATTCATGGAGGCACAGCACAAAAGAAACAAACTCATTTAGCTCAGCAAAAACGGTGGGGTTGTATGGGGGGGCAAATGAGTGCATGCCTCACAAGTCAAAGGCCTGGAACTCTAGCACTAAAGCACAGGTCACTTTTACCCACTCTTCACAGAACTTTTAAAATCAAAGAGCTTGACTGGGTGTTGTAGGGCGTGACTTTAATCCCAGCACTCAGGTAGAGTTCAAGGTCACCCTGTTAGGGTCTACATAGTAAGCCCCAGGCTAGCCAGAGATACAGGAGACCCTGCCTCAAAACAAACAAACAAATAAATAAATAATCTTGAAGGCTGAGAGAAATGGCTCAGTTGTTATGGCTCACTGAGTCCCCAAGGCTCCCCTCAGCTCTTCTCAACCTATCCCCTGCCCTAAACTTCTGCAGCTTCTGGGCTTCCCATAACTTCCCTGCCTTTTGGGCCATGTGCTCTCTTGGTTCTCTTGGCCCTCCTCCTTGCTCTTTCCTGTTCCTCTCTCCTTCTCTTCATTTCTCTCTTCTCTCATAGCCTGGTTTATTATGCTACTTCTTTCCCAGCTCTGAATTCTTCCAGATGACTTTTGCTGTGCTCTCCCTTATATCTACAATAAAAACCTTATCCTCAACCATACCTTGAAGTGGTCATACCCTCATTCACTCACCTCCCAACACCCATGCCTAACTCCAGCTCCAGGGAAACAAAGCCCACCTCTGACCTCTTCGCGCACTGGCAGTCATGTGTACACACATACACACACACAAACTTAAAAATAATACAAAATAAATCTTCTAACAAATTAATTAGCTATTAAAAGCCTCATCCATAGTCAGATGCCCCAGCTAGAAAAGAAGAAAAAGTGGAATAGCATGACTTCTTTGGGGACTTTCAAAAGTCTGGTTCCAGCAGGGTGGTGGTGGCCCACACCTTTAATCCTACCTACAATAACTGATGTCAAATAAAGACATAATTGGTGGTACATATCTATAAGCCCAGTACTCAGAAAAAAGAGGCTGGTACATTCAAGGAGATCCTGAGCTACATAAAGAATTTAATACCAAAGTGGGCTACATGAGACTCTACCTCAAAAAAAAAAAAGTACTAAGTGAGGGCTGAGAATGTAGGGAGGGCACTTGCCTACCATGTGCAAGACCCTAGGTTTGAGTCCTCCCACAGAGCAGAACTACTGGTGCAGGTAAAAAGCATGGCACAGTGCAGAGGTTCAATGAGGAGACGTCAACAGTGAAGCAGTAACCCACTGGAACCTGTAGGAGCGTTATGAAGGATAGATAACAAGTCCATTCGAGGGAAACGCTGACAGCAATATTGGGATCACAGCAAGGCTTTAACAAGCAGCAGCAACTGTTCATTATATTGTTACTACTATTATTAATTTGTTACCTGAACTCATGCAGGTGCTGAGAATTGAATCCAAAGCTTCTGGAAGAGCATTCAGTGTTCTTAACCACTGAGCCATGTTTTCGGCCTTTCTATAAATAATGTGTATACACATACACTATTGCTGGGTGTGTGTGTGCGTAAAGCACATGTGCAACATGTCTTAAACGTAAAGGTGAAAGGACAGCTTACAGGAATCAGTTCTCTCTTTTTAGCATTTGGGTCCTACAGATCAGACTCAGGTCCTCAAACTTGGCAGCAGGTGCTTTTATTCAATGAGACATCGTGCCCTCCCAATCATAATCTTAATGGTCACTCCTCATGGGCACCATTTGCCAACTATGAGCACAGCATTCCCTGTCTGACCCAACAGCTGCTCCCAGAAACACACAAGTTTATACAAGAGCAGCAGCAGGCCACTTCCAGGAATGACAAGATTTGAAAATATGGAAAGACATTCAAGAGCCACCATGTAGCCAAGTCTCACGATTCTCCGCACAAGCAGATACCTTCAGAGTAATGATAAATTGGACTCATGTTGAATGTCCACATCTGTCAGTATCCTGAAGGGCTTCCCAACCTTCAAATCATTTAATCCTTTTAAGAAGTCTACATGCTAGAGTACAATTGTTATTCGCATTCAACACTCAGAAAATGAGAGTCAGGGAGGTGAAATGAACTCCTTCCAAGGGCAATCAGCTTGTCCTGTACAAAATAAAGCTCAATCTCAAGGCCTCAGATAGAGGGTCTCAATCCCTTCATACCTGTCGTTAGAAGAATTCACACACACACACACACACACACACACACAGTGACCCCACCAACACATCTCTATTAAGAGCCCCAGCATGACAAAGGCAGCTCTGCATTCAATTCTTTGCTGGCTTATAAGACTTACACAGAAACATAAATTTAAAATGTTACTACTACTTGCTGGGCAGCAATGGTACATGCCTCTAATCTCAGCACTCTATGAGTTCGAGGCCAGCCTGGTCTACAGAACAAGTTCCTGGACAGGTTCCAAAGCCACACAAAGAAACCCTGTCTCAAAAAACCAAAACCAAAACAAAACGAAAGAAAACAAAGTTACTACTTACAACTCCAGAACAATGTAATAATCTTCTGCATCAAAAACATCTTTAATCTGGATGATGCATGGCTAAAACAGAGAAGAAGAGAGAAGTGAGACACTTCAAAACCTCAAGACCCAGAAACTGAGGTCTCAGGAGGACAAAGAACAGGCACTGGACCCTTATCTGAGGATGTTTTTAAGTCAAGTACAGAGAGAGCACTCAGTATCAGCAAGGGGAAATTCATGTGTGCACATGAGCCTGCCTAAGAATGACAGCAGGTCCTCCCAGCCTTCTTCATTTGTCCAGAACAGGAAGGACTCAGGGAACCTGACAAGGACAATGCATAAGGCAGCAGCAGAATGGTGGTGGGGAATTTTCACAGCAGGTCTGAGACCTGAAATCCAATCCTAGCTCAAGAGTAAAGGAGAACCAGACACACATCCAGAGAAGCTAATTTGTAATCCTAGCACTTAGGAGGGCAAGGAAGGAAAATCAAGAACTCAAGGCCAACCTCAGCTATAAAACAAGTTCAAGGCCAGCCTGCAATATGAGACCTTTTCTCAACAACAAAGAAGAAAGCTAGGGAGGAAGCCCAATTATATTACCAGACACCAGATCCATACCGCTCCAGGACTGGAAGCATGGACAATGGAAGGAAACTTTCATGATTAGATCTTCCCCATTGTATAAGACCTTCCAAGCATGGCTTCCAGTTTATGACCGAGTATCAGCACAGGGGCCAGAGAACACAGTGGGCAGGGAAGAACAGGTTTAGATACTCTAGAATGCACACTTATGATTTTCCACTTAGAAAGCACACCTATTGTGCTTACAATTGGCAGCCAAGTTCAGTGATAGGGATAAGAACCAGACTGGGTGAGTATCAATCAGAATAAAGGATTGTAATCATGTGAGAACCGGACAGCCTATACTACTTCCAGGTTTGAGATTAAGAGGGTGGTGAAACTCACCACAGCATTCTTCCATCAAAGCAAGTCTCATCATAACTGCTGCTCTGTATCCAGGGGACCTTCCTGCAGTGAACTGTTATAAGACAGTCAGTGGAGGCCCCACTGCCTCGCAGCATGTAAGACCTTAGAAACAC
Organism: Ondatra zibethicus; assembly: GCA_004026605.1. NCBI lineage: Eukaryota > Metazoa > Chordata > Mammalia > Rodentia > Cricetidae > Ondatra > Ondatra zibethicus. Next base: position 130,160 of record PVIU01002363.1, on the reverse strand, counting down.
TGACGAGTGCTAAGGCGAGACTTCCGCTTTAAAAAGGATCAAAATAACCAGTAAAATACTTAGGGAGATGGGATGTATGTATTGGTTTGCTTGTTTGTTTATTTAATTACATGTGTCTATCTGTATCTATGTATGCCATAGAGCATGTGTGGAGATCAGGGGAGAACTTGTGAGAGCTGATTTTCTCCTTCCTCCTGTGGTTCCTAGGGATCCAACTAAGATGATCAGACTTAGTAACAAGTGCCTTAAACCTGTGAGCTTTTTTGCTAGCACTGAATGTGTGTTACAAAACGAAACAAAACTGGCAAAGCAGGCTGCAGCAGGAAGATTGCTTGAGCCAGGAATTAGAGCCCGGCCAAGTCAATTCAGTCAGTTCCTGTTACAAGGAACAGAAACAAACTGCACTCAAGAGACAGAGAGGAAAGGGTCATGTGAGCACAACAAGGACAGCAGTGCAGGGCTGTCTCCAAAGAACAGAAAAAGAATGAAATGAAAGAGCAGGAGAGGAGGTAGGTGAGGAGGAGAAAAGGCAGAAGGAAAGAAAAAGGAAAGGGAAGAGAGAGCAGGACAGGGAGAAAAGGAAAGGAAGAAGCTGCAAATCCAACAAAGGACAGCCAAGCAAGAGGGCCGGCCACTGAGTTGTAAACAAGCAGTGAGATACTGTGTCAAAGGCAGTAATTTAGAATAAAGAGCTTCAAGTACTTGGAGGGATGTGAGGAGATGAAAGAGAGAAAAAGAAACTCTTCTGTTTGGAGGTTAAAAGTGAGAATAGGCCAGATTTGGGTCAAGTTGACTCCAGCCCCTACAGGGACACATAAACTGATGAAGACACTGAAAGAATTAGCAAAGGGAAGACAGGACCAGACTAGCACACTACAGCCCTTCTCATCTTCCACAGACACACTGATCCTGAGAAAAAAGGAGGACCATTTATACCCAACCAGACTCCCACAGCAAGGAATGAGACAAGATAAAATGATAGGACTCCATTTACCTCTCACACCCCATAGATTTAAATAAATTACTCCAAATAAAAGGTATTTAAAAGTGCCAAATTTTCAGGTGTGATTAACCTCACTAAAACTTTCATTTTCTTTACAAATATGATAACTAATCTCTATAAGATTTTGGTCAAGATCTCATCAAAAATACTGAGCATTGAATCATAAGGTCATAAAAGCCTTTGCAGAGGATTATATTTTCACAACCTTTAAGTAAAACTCTTGCAAGGTTAAAAAAAGAGCTTGGTCATGAGTGCGTTCACATGCATATGAAGGAGCCCTGGTCAACACTAACCTTCTAGAGACATGCTATGTACATGTCCCATATTTTGAGACAAGTTTCTATAAGTGATAGTAATACTTACGTGATTTAGTTTTTTCAAAATTTCTATTTCAGTTTCAACACTGGGAGCCATGTCCTTAAAAAGGATGACATTACAGTTCATTAATAATAATAATTGCAATGGTTAGTATTCTAATAATAATATTTATGGTTCATCTTAATTAAAACTGCCTGAGTTACAAACCAGCCTCTGTTCATACAGATAACACAAAATTACATATTTATGTAAAATGGACTTTGTCTAAGAAGCCCAGATTAAATATTTTTAAATATATATTTTTTCTATTTTTTATTTTTATGCACGTTGGTGTTTTGCCTGCATGTACATCTGTGTGAGAGGAAGAGACCTGGTCAGTCATCTTCATTAACTTAGACCATGAAACCCAATGTGGACAAGTTCAAGTTGAAAACCTGAATATCTGTGTAAGGGTTCTGAGCCCCCTGGAGCTGGGAGTACAGATAGCTGTGAGTGCTGGGAATTGAACCCAGGTGCTCTTAACCACTGAGCCATCTCTCCAGCCCCCTAGATTTAAAATTTTTAAATCCAGCCTTTTCCTCTCAGCTCCCACATTGCAGGGCTAGGGTGGGAGGTTCTACTAACTAAGAGGTCCCACAGAGTACAATGAATGGAAGAGAACAAGAAGTAAAGATTGGTTCTAAGTTTTTATCAATCTAATAGAAATGCTTTTCCCCCCTAAACTGGAGGCAAATCCAGAATCATAGGGTCAACAGACTGGAAATTCCTATTGCCATGTAAGAATAGAATTATCTAGGGAAAAACAATTTGAAGAATGTTAAAGCCAGAAACAGCTGGTTAGTAAGAAAGAGGTGATTGGGTCCTACCTTTTACATTTCTGTGTCACGTTATGTGTAGAAAAATACAACACGTTTGGCTACTTCACTCATTCAGTAAATGTGGGCAGAAAAGGTGATACATAGCTGTCACATAAAAATAATTTACATTCGGAAATCTGCAGCTGAGAATTGGAAATGTTATCTCAGTGGTACAGTACTTGTCTGGCATTCACAAATCTCTGAGTTTGATAAAAATGTTTCTAAGCTGGGCAGTGGTGGTGCACACCTTTGATCCCAGCACTCAGGAGGCAAAGGCAGGCAGATCTGAGTGTGAGGCCAGCCTGGGTTACAAAACAAGTTCCAGGACAGCCAAGGCCACACAGAAAAACCCTGTCTTGAAAAACCAAGGAGAAAAAAAAGTACTACAACTCAGCTATCCAGTCTTCCTGAAATTGAGTCATGCTCCAGGGTTCCTTGAGGAAGTTATGAGGAAATGTGAAGACCAGGCAGCTATAAACAGGGTAACATGGGTACTCACTGCTTCTCTCAATGAGCCGAGAGCAAACTTCCGTTTGCTGATGATCTTTATGGCTACTTTCCTGCAAGTTCTCCGCTCAAAAGCCATTTTTACCTCCCCACAAGCACCACTAATGGGAAAAACACAGACAGTGATTTTTCAGGATGATTTTCATCATGAAACCCACCAGGCATCTACCTTGACTATAATAAATTAAAGATGGGACTGACAAGGCTGCTCAGGTGGACAATCTGAGTATCCAGAACCCATGTAAACCAGGTATCATAGCATACATCTGTGACCCAGGCTGCTTCACACAGGAAGAATGGAGGCAGAAACAAGAGAACTCCCCCAAAAGCTTGTAGGCCAGCCTGCCTAGCATACAGAGCAGCAGACAGAGACCCAGCCTCAAGGTAAAAAGTCGAGGACCAACACCCAAGGTATTGTGTCTTCTGTTGCACATGAACTTCCAGACTTTTGCATGTGCACACACACACAAAAGAAACTAAATATTGTCCAAGCAACATTTTTTCACTGTCCGTGTGTTCAAAGGACACACTGAAACTTCGCCAGAGTAACCTGACTTCGCCAGAGTAAACTGGCCAGAGCACAGGTAGATGTGGAGCCCCCACCAACACTGAGCTTGGAATGACTTCAATCTAATCATAGCCCTTGGTTGTGAAATTCATGGAAAAACACCAAGAGAGAAGTTACTTTCTCTAGAGTCCTGAAAAATATCAATAAAAGAGTCTTCATGATCAAAAATGAGTACCCATGCCAAGAGGGTTACACAACCGTAATTCAAGAGCTAAGAGGACAGAAAGAAGGACAGCAGCCAACTAAGACCAACGTGGGTATATAGAGAGTTCTAGGTTGTCAAGGCCATCCATGCCATCTAGGGCATTCATGCCCAAATTGAAATAAGAGAAAATTCAAAACAATTACCAACAACTTGCACGTACAATTTGAAGCATAAATTGCACCCTACACTACATCCAGAAGCGTTGCACGATTACTCTGCATGCAGCAGCACCCTCAAAGATTTCAGACTCACTGGGTACCACCAAGGCCACACAGAACAATATACAGCCCACTATTACCCCAGTAAATGAAATTCATCCTAGCATTGATTACTATAGTACAGGCCTGAATAGCACCTGTCTGTAGTGGGCTATGACAACGATCAGGTTTTGAGAGAGTATTGGAAAGGTTTCACATCTTTCTTATTATATTGTGTATGGACAACATAAAATGTACCATTATAATCATTTTCAAGTATAGAATTCAATCACATTAAGCACATTCACAATGCCCTCCAACTGCTACCATCTAGTTCCAATTAAGTAAACACCATTATTGCTTACTTTTAACAACCACTAATTAGCTTTCTAAAAATTACTTGGCATTTCATATTAAAGAATTCATATTTCTTTCATTTAGCTTAATGTTTTCAAAGTCCATCCACATAATAGAATCTATCAGTACATAAATATCTGACACTGGATCCTACTATGCTAGTTTTGTCTTAACCTTTCCAGAAGCTGGAAGATCCCATCACAGCACCTAGCTACCTATTTATTTCCTTTTATCCCCCTTAGAGACAAAGGTCTTAGGAAGCTCAGATGTCCTCAAATTACTATTATGCCAAGGATAACTTTGAACTCCCAATTCTCCTGCTATAATGTTTTCAAGTTGTTGAATTCCAATTATGTTCCACTCTGCCAGGATGTCTGTCTTCTTCCATTAGGGATTGAACTAAACACTTTACATTAAATTGCAGGTCTATCTTAAGCAAGCAGAAGTGTTTGTCCCAAAAAACAGTTAGGTTTTTGTTTGTTTGGTTTTTGTCAACCTGACTCAATCGAGGATCATCTGCTAAGAAGGAATCTTAGATTGTCCTGTAGGTAAGTCTGTGAGACATTTTCTTGACTAATGTGTAAGGGCCCAGCATACCGTGATCTGGGCAGGCAGATCTAGGATGAATAAGAAAGCAAAATGATCAAGCCATGGAAACTGAGTCAGTGAGCAGTGTTCCTCTGTGGTTTCCGCTTTAGCTCCTGCCTCTAGGATCCTGCCCTGCTTGAGTTTGTCTTGGCTTCCCTCAAGATTGGACTGTGATCAGAACATGTGAGCCAAACAAACCCTTCCCTCTCCAAGTTGCTCTTGGTCACTGTGTTTATCACAGCAACTAAAGCAAAGGAGGAGAGAAATTGGTACCAGGACTGGGGTATTGCTGTGATGGATATAACCACATTGCTTGGGGGAAGATTTATAGGATTAGCTCTGGGCTGGTAAAGCTGTTGAGTGCTCAGAGATTAGAGGGTTGTTTTGTAGCGCACTGGAAGCTAAACTGAGAGAAATGTAAATAACAGGCCTGGTCCATGAAGTTTCAGAGGGAAATTTTAGAGTCCCTTAAAGCTCCCTATCAGAGCCATTTGTGTGATAGTTTCAATAAAGATTCTGTGAAAGTAAGGCTGGCATAGAGGCACGTGTCTTTAATCCAGCACTCAAGAGGCAGAGACAGGTGTATCTGTGAGTTCAAGGCCAGCCCGGTCTACAAAGGGATTTCCAGGACAGTCAGGGATATACAGAGAAACTCTGTCTGGTGGTGGTGGTGGGGGTTAATCTGTGAAATAAAATCTTTAGATAATCACTACTAGTTAGCTGGGGCTTAAAATCAGTAGTGATTAGCCAGATGGTGGTGGCACACGCCTTTAATCCCAGCACTTAGGAGGCAGAGGCAAGTGGATATCTCTGTCAATTCAAGGCCAGCCTGATCTACAAAGTAAGTTCCAACATCATCGAGGGGAAATCTTCTGGGTCAGCACACAGAATCTGTGGTCCAGAGAGGGTCCAAAGCTGCATCTCAAACTGGAAGTCAAACTTCATAAGAGTTTCCCATAAACAAAAAAAAAAAGTACAAAAAAGAGATATTAGTTTTGAAGGCATGAAGGGCTTACAGAAAGCAGCTAAGGCTTGGCACTGTGTGGCAGGCTTGAAGTATCCCTGAAGAGAGTTCAGGAGGTCACTGACAAAGATACAGGCTCAGATGCATAATGGAGATGCCCAGACTGTGGGATGACCACTGAGGACAGCGGCAGGTGTGGAGCCAGCCTGAGACTACAAGATAAGCTACGGGGGGAGAAGTGGAGCTGCTCAAGACTTCTGCAGATCAAAAAATCCTAAGTCCCAGACATTGGACCCTGAGCTACTTAAGCTGTTGGAATCTGATTTTGCTTTGATCTGATTGTAACCCTGGTTCCTTCTAAAATAATAACAATTATTTTTACTGTAGTTGTTTTACAGTTAAGAGACTTTGGATATTTTTAATTTTGGGATACTTCTAATTGCTGAGGTTTTTTTTTTTATGTGTATGGGTGCTTTTCCTACATATACACCTGTGCAACACTTGCGTGCAGTAAACTAAAGATTAGAAGAGGTCAGATCCCCTGGAATTAGTTATAGGAAGCTATGAGACATTATGTAGGTACTGGAAATCACATAGATCCTCTTGAAGAGCAACCAGCATTCTTAGTTACTAAGTTAGTACTCCAGTTGAACTTTTTTTAAAATTTATTTTTACTTTATATGCATCAGTATTTGGCCTGCATGTATGTCTGTATGAGGGTGTCAGATCTTGGAGTTACAGTTGTTAGCTGCCATGTAGGTGCTGGGAATTCAACCTGGGTCCTTTGGAAAGAGTAGTCAGTGCTCTTAACTGCTGAGCCATCTCTCCTGCCCCTTGTTGAACTTTTTAAAAGACCCAGACTTCAAAAAATTAGACTGTGCTTCACGCCTTGACATTAATTTTTGTTTGTTTTGCTTTGTTTTTTGAGACATAGTCTCTCTACATAGTCCTGGCTATCCTGGAACTCACTATGTAGATAAGGCTGATCTCAAATTCACAAAGATACACTTGCCTCTACCTCTCACCACCCACCAGGCCATGAATTAATATTAATATTAATAATATGACATCTTGGGGGACAAAAAAAAGGTTATGGTTCAATGGTGATATGTTTGTATGTTAAGTTGACAAGGAATCAATTGTACTGGGTTTTGTTTTGGGGTTTTGTTGTTGATCAACTTGATACAAGCTAGGATCATCTGGGAAAAAGGAACCTCAATAGAAATAAAAAGATCTCCATCACATTGGCTTATACTCAAGTCTGTGGGCATATTCTTGATTAATAACTGATGCTAAACCCACTGTTCACAGTCTTAACACCTGGTGATGTGGTCCTGTATTATAAAAGAAACCAGGTTGAATAAGCCTTTGGGAGTAGGCCAGTGATCAGCGTTTCTCCATGGTCTCTGCTTCAGTTACTGTCTCTACTTGAGTTTCTGCCTTGGTGTCCTCAATGTTGGACTGTGATCAGTACATATGAGTCAAATGAACCCTTTCCTCTCCAAGCTGTTTTTGATTATGATGCTTATCACAAAAACAGAAAGCAAATTAGGACCCCAAACCAGCTTTCTGACCTGAATCAATCTCTGGAATCTTTGGTAGCAGGAGAAACCTGAGCTATATATGCACACCATGGTACACAGCACATGCACCTCTCAATTATACACCTTCACACATGTCATATCAAATGCACCACTCACACCTACCCACACTCACACACACACATACACACCTCATACTCATCACACATCACATATTCACACATACATTATAACACTCATACCTACATAAACACATATACACACTAGTAATTAAATAATTTTTAATTGATAATGAATACACTGGAAATGGGAGCTCATGCCTGTAACCTTCAGGAGCTAAGACAGGAGAACTGCCCATGAGTTTGAGGTCTACAAGGGCTATACTGTGAGATCATGCCAGTCTAAACTATGGAGTAAGTCCCTGTCTTCAAAAAAAAAAAAGACAGAAACTTAATTTAATTAGTTAATTAATCAAAGCCAAGCCAACCGAGTGACTGCCAGGAGAGTCAGAGCCAAGAGACAACCAGGAGTGATGATAACAGTGGCTTCCAGAAGCTATCACATGAGGTTTCTCTGGGAAAGAGTACCTGTGTCCCAGCCAGCATCCACTGCCATTCTCTGTAAGAGGTAACACGCTAGTACAGCAACCACTGGAACCATGGCCCGCCACCATCTGGAGGAGAGAACACCAGAGCTAAGGCCCCACCAGACCTCGAGGAGTGGCCATCAGCAGAGGCTCTGCTGTGCCTGAAGGAACATTCAACGAAGCAAAAAATGGTGGAAGACGAACCCCCTGAAGCACAGGCTCCACCTGTTCCAATTGGAGGAAGAGATGGGTAGACAACAAGGTAAGAATACACTCAATATCATAAAGAGCAACATGGCACCACCAGAAACTACTGCTTCTACAACAGCAAGACCTGAAAATCCCAATGCAGATGAAGCAGAAGAAAATGAACTTAAAAATAACCTTATGAAAATGATAAAATGAAAAAGAACAAGTAACATATAAAAGCAGACCTATCAGAATTACACCTGACTTCTCAATGGAAACAATGAAAGCCAGAAGATCCTGGACAGGCGTTATGCAGACACGAAGAGATAACAAGCCCAGACTACTGTACCCAACAAAGCTTTCAATCACCATAGATGGAGAAAACAAGATATTCCATGACAGAACCAAATTTAAACAATACCTATCTACAAATCCAGCCCTACAGAAAGTAATAGAAGGAAAATTCCAACCCAAGGAAGTCATATACAACACAAAAACACAGACAATAAATGATCTCACAGCAGCAAATCCAAAAGGGAAGCATGCACACAATTCCACCAACAACCAAAACAACAACAACAACAAAATAACAGAAACTAGCAATTGCTGATCATTAATATCCCTTAATATCAATGTACTCAATTGGCCTCTAAAAGACACAAGCTAACAGATTAGATATGAAAACAGAATTCATCCCTCTGCTTCATAAAAGAAACACACCTCAACCACAAAGACATTAACCTGAGAGTAAAGGTTTGGGAAAATTTTTCCAATAAAATGGACCTAAGAAACAAGCTGGTATAGCTATCCTAATATCTAACAAAATACACTTCAAACTAAAATCAATCACAGGAAAAATCCATAAGAGGAAATCTCAATTCTGAACATCAACACCCCAAAATATAAGAGTACCCACATATGCAAAAGAAACATTACTAAAGCTTAAATCACACATTAAACCCCACACACTAATAATAGTGGGAGTCTTCAATACCCCACTATCACCACTGGACAGGTCTACCAGCCAGAAACTTAACAGAGAAAGACAGAAACTAACAGATGTTATGACAAATGGACCTAACAGACATCTATAGAACATGTCCCCCAAACACAAAAAATATACCTTCTTCTCAGCACATGGAACTTTCTCAAAAACTGAACACATACTCGGTAACAAAGCAAACCTCAACAGATACAAAAAAATTGGAATAACTCCATGTATCTTATCAGATCACCATGGCTTAAAGTTAGAATTCAACAACAACACTAATTTCAGAAAGCCCACAAACACATGGAAATTGAACAATACTCAATTGAATCACCACTGGGTCAAGGAAGAAATAAAAAAAGAAACTAAAGACTTCCTAAAACTCAATGAAAATGATCACACAACATACTCAAATTTATGGAACACAATGAAAACAGTGCTAAGAGGAAAGTTCATAGCACTAAATGCCTACATAGAGAAGCTGGAAAAATCCCACACTAGCAAATTAACAGAACAACTGAAACCTCAGAATAAAAAGAAGCAAACTCACCCAGGAGGAGTAGACAGTGGGAAATAATCAACTTGAGTGCTAAAATCAATAAAACAGAAACAAAGAAAACAATACAAAGAATCAATGAGACAAAGAGTTGGTTCTTCAAGAAAATCAACAATACTGACAAACCTTTATACAAACTAACCAAAAGGCAGGAAGAAAATCCAAATTTACAAAATCAGAAATGAAAAAGGGGACATAACAACAGACAATAAGGAAATCCAGAGAATCATCAGGTCCTACTTCAAAAATTTGTACTCCACAAAATAGTAAAATTTAAAGAAAATGGATAATTTCCTGGATAAGTACCAAATACCAAAATTAAATCAAGACAAGATAGGCAAAATAAACAGACCTATAACCCATAAGGAAATAAACAGTCATCAAAAGCCTCTCTTCCAAAAAGAGCCCAGGGTCAGATGTTTTCAGTACAGATTTCTACCAGAATTTTAAAGAAGAGCTAATACTGACACCCCTCAAATTGTTCCCCACAACAGAAGCAGAATGAACACTGCCAAACTCTTTTTATGAGGCTACAGTTACCCTGATACCCAAACCACACAAAGATGCAACTAAGAAAATCTCCCTCATAAACATTACTGTAATTTCTGCCTCCAATGCTAAGGAGACCTGGGTATGACTAATTGTATATGGACTCTGGTCCCTGTCATTTTTAATAGATTTGGAAACTATTTGGTCCGTACTCAGATATACTTTATTTATCCTTCTGAGAACTCTGATAGTATTAATGGTGAGGACAGTTACATAATGTCAATTTAATAGCAAAAGGTATCCAGATTCTTCCACAAAGCTATAGCCAACTTGTTAGCTACAATTCAAAGGTATGAGTCTATATCTCCTGTTTAAAGACATCTGTTATCTGCTCTTTTTCTAAATTTTAACTTCTGTTCCTAGTTTAAACTTATCTCAGTAAAACAGCTGCCTAGAAAATGGGAAAAGATTTCCACTAACCCCACAACAGACAGAGAACTGATCTCCAAAATGTACAAAGAACTCAAGAAACTAGACCTCAAACTATCAAATAATCCAATTAAAAAATGGGGTACAGATCTACATAGAATTCTCAACAGAAGAATCTCAAATGGCTGAAAAACACTTAAGGAAATGCTAAACATCATCAGCCATCAGAGAAATGCAAATCAAAACAACCCTGAGATAACATCTTACACCTGTCAGAATGGCAAAGCTCAAAAACACTAATGACAGCTTATGCTGGAGAGGATGTGGAGTAAGGGGAACACTCCTTCATTGCTGGTAGGAGTGTAAACTTGTACAGCCACTGTGGAGATCAGTATGGCTATTTCTCAGAAAATTAGGAATCAATCTACACCAAGACCCGGCAATACCACTTTTGGGCATATACCCAAAGGAGGAACACTCACACCATGAGGACATTTGCTCAACTATGTTCATAGCAGAATTATTTCTAATAGCCAGAACCTGGAAACAATCTAGATGCCCTTTAACCAAAGAATGGGTAAAGAAAATGTGATCCAGGGCTAGAGAGATGGCTCAGAGGTTAGGAGCACTGACTGCTCCTCCAGAGGTCCTGAGTTCAATTCCCAGCAACCACATGGTGGCTCACAACCATCTGTAGAGAGATCTGGTGCCCTCTTCTGGCCTGCGGGCATACATGTAGACAGAACACTGTATGCATAATAAATAAATAAATCTTTAAAAAAAAAAAAGAAAGAAAAAAAGAAAATGTGATCCATTTACACAATGGAGTACTACTCAGTTGTAAAAAACAATGACATCTTGAAATTTGCGGACAAATGGATGGAACTAGAAAAAACCATCCCGAGTAAGGTAACCCAGACCCAGAAAGACAAATATATTATGTACTCACTCATAAGTGGATTTCAGACAAAGGATAACTAGCCTACTGTCTACAACCCCAGAGAAGCTAGAACCCTTTTCCAGAAACAGATGGAAGCAGATGTGAGATCCACAGCTGAGCACTGGGCTGAGCTCCTGGAGAACAATCGAAGAGAGGAGGGAGCAATAACATGAGCAAAGGGGTCAAGACCATGATAGGGAAACCCACAGAAACAGCTGACGTGAGCAAGTGGGAGCTCACTGACCCCAGACTGACAACTGAGGAACCTGTATATGACTGAACTATGACCCTAAATGCAGGTGACAGAGGTGTGGCTTGGGCAGTGAGTGGAGCCACTGGCAGTGGGACCAGAATCTAACCCTAATGCATGAACTGACTTTGTGTAACCTGTTCTCTATGGAGAGATACCTTACTCAGCCTAGACACATGGGCCTAGGGGCTGGGTGGGGGGCTTGGTCCTCCCTCAACGAGGAGATGGGACAGACATCCCTTGACTTCCCAGGGGAGGCTTTACCCTCTCTGAGGAGCATTTTGGGAGGTGAAGTGGGGGTAAGGTGGGGGGGAGCAGGAGGAGAGGCGGGTTAGGCAACTGGGATTAGCAAGCAAAAATTAATTAATGCAATTTAATTAATTAATTAAAACAATGAACTAAACAACAGAAATACTGATATGTATTCCATAATGAACACAGTAGAGTCTAGCAACAGTGATATTTTGGCAACTGTAAATTGGCATAGAAACGTTGGTGATATCCATAGATGACAGCCATGGATTTTGCCAATGTGCACATAAACATGAACTTACCAACTTTTCAGAAATATATAAAAATGACATAACTTTCTCCAAAATTTACCCCTTTGATTAATTCTGGATTCCCTAAGGTGTCCTGAGAACACCAGCTAAAAATCATTGACCCTAAACCTTAACCAAATAAAATGAGTAAAGTTCTAGATTAAAAAAAAAAAAAGATCACATGGTAGAAGGAGAGAACTGACCCCTGCATGATGTCCTCCAGCCTCCACATACTCACTGTGGCATGAGTGCACCCACACATATACACACATGTGAATTATATGTTCCATGAATCACAAGTCATGAAAAGCTTTTTCTCAAAAGTCATCAATAGCTGGGCATGGTGAGGAAGGCTTGGAATCCTGTCTGGGGAGGTTGAGGCAAGAGTATCAAGTTCAAGACTGTCCTTGACTGCACAGTAATTTTGAAGCCAGGGTAAACTACATGAAAAAAGTAAACGGGCCAGGAATGGTGGTGCCCACCTTTAATCCAATCACTTAGGAGATAGAAGAGAATCTCTGTGAGTTCTAGGCCAGTCAGAGCAACAAAGTGAGACCCTATCTCAAAAATTACTTAATCAATCCCAGTAAAATAAAAAGCTGGAAGACAGTTCAGTCTATAAAATGTTTGCTACACAAACATAAGGACCAGAGTTTGGATTCCCAGAACCTACATAAGAAGCTTGTCTTTGCCGGGCAGTGGTGGCACACGCCTTTAATCCCAGCACTTGGGAGGCAGAGGCAGGCGGATCTCTGTGAGTTCGAAACCAGCCCGGTCTACAAGAGCTAGTTCCAGGACAGGCTCCAAAGCTGCAGAGAAACCCTGTCTCGAAAAACCAAAAAAAAAAAAAAAAAAGAAAAGAAAAAAGAAAGAAAGAAGCTTGTCTTTAATCCCACTGCTCATGAGGAAAAGACAGGAGCATCCTAGGGGTTTGCTAGTCAGCCACATAAAATGAGTCAGCGAGCTCCAGGTTCAGTGAGCTACAAAACATAAAGTGGAAAGTCATTGAAGAAGATGTTGACCTTGGGACTCCTTATGCAACTATCCTCATATACATGCATATAGACGAACACACACACACACACACACACGTTATCAATGAACATGGCCCTAGTGGCACAAGCTAATCCAAGCACTAAAATTTATAAGGAAAAGAAGTTTATTTAAATTGACCATTGTCAAATAAATCAGTAATAAATCTACCACAAAGTTCAACAAACAGCTATGTTATAAATAACAATACTGTAAAATCAGGTACGAAAAACTAACCAATAAAAATACATAAGAAAAAATGTTTACCTTCCAAGAGTTTTTGACATGATATATTCATCTCTTAATTCCTTAGGATAAACTGACTGATCATCTACAGTCAGATCAAAAAATACAAAAACTATGGGGGAAAAGGATAGAAACAGCCTTGTTAATTCATGGTTAGAAAACTGGTTCTAAAGTTTAACTAAACAGAATATAAAGAATTATATTCATCATATAATACAAAATAAATTTTTTTGTTTATTTTTGTTTTTGTTGTTCAAGGCAGGGTTTCTCTGTAAAACAGCCCAGGCTGTCCTGGAACTCACTCTGTAGACCAGGCTGGCTTTGAACTCACAGAGATCCACCAGCCTCTGCCTCCCAAGTGCTGGGATTAAAGATGTGGACCATCACTGCCTGGCCAAAGTGAATTGTTTTTAATTCATGAGTCAGCAAGAGAGCTCAGTACATAATATAACTTGCTATCCATGCCTAATGACTTGAGTTTGAACCCCAGAACTGACAGTGGAAGAAAACCAACTTCCAACAGTTGTTCTCTGACCCTTTATACATAACATCTAAGTCTGCATGTGCACACAAAAATCTCTTTCTCTCTTCTCACTCTCTCTCGCATACGTGCACATACACACAAACACTTAATAAACGTAAATAGTTAAGTTGGAGATGAGATAGAGTAAGACATCGTATATTACCCCTGGCTTCCACACCTGCACAAACACACAAACACACACTCACATATACCACACACACAAAGAAAAAACTCAGCACTCAGGAGGCAGAGGCAGGCAGATCTCTGAGTTCAAGGCCAGTCTGGTCTATACACAAAATTCCAGGACAGCCATATAGTGAGACTTTGTCTCAAAAACAAAGAAAAAACACAACTCAGGCAAGGGAGTTAACTCCTGAATGCTACTGAATGCTAACTTAATCTGACTGATTTAAAGCATAATCTATGAAGACACAAAAATCTCCCTTTACAGAGAAGTTAAAGGAAGCCCATAAACAGTATGAGAATAATATTACCTTTATTTCTACACAAAGAGAGTGCGATTTCAGAGTTGTTACTCAAAGGACGGCGTTTCCCTTTCCCTATGAGCTCAGTGTTTACAAAGGTTCCATTCCCGCTGTGATCTTCTATATACACAATGTAAGAATTTTTAGGGCCCATTTCCTGAAATAGAAAACATTTAATTTCTATGGGTTTTTGTTGTTGCTGGTGTTTTTTTGTTTTTTGGGTTTTGTTTTGTTTTGTTTTGTTTTTTTGGTTCTTCAAGACATTGTTTCTCTGTGTAACAGCCTTGGCTGTTCTGGAACTCACTCTGTAGACCAGGCTGGCCTCAAACTCATAGAGATCCACCTGCCTCTGCCTCCCCAGTGCTGGGATCAAAGGTGTGCACCACCAGCACCACCACCCTGCTTAATTTCTATGTTTGAACAGCAGGGATTAATACTGCAAGACACCCAAGAGCAATGACTAGATCACCAGATCTCCAAGGAGGAGTAACCTTCACTTACCCTGAAAATGCGGAAGTGCTTCTTGCTGTACGTCCGATACTTCTCAGTCTTTCTCAGCAGTGGTCCATCAAAGCAATACTCACAGCTTTTATCCCTCCCAAACCAGTAGCTGTCGCCAACACAGTCTGTTAATACAAAAGCACATAGCAGAGGGCTGGAAGTTCATACACTAAACATTCAATAGTGCTAATTTTAGGGAGGAACCAGTTCTGTGAGGAGGTGCACATGTGACCCCAGCATTTGGGAGGCTCACAAGAGGACAAGCTCAAGGCCACTCTTACCCACACAGAAAGAGTGTCAAAAAAGAAGTGTGTAAGAAGGCAATCAAAAGTATAGATTTGAACACCAAAACCTTTAAAATTAAATATTGGGGAACACTAAGATGTAGATCAGTGCACAGTGTGTGCTTAGCATATTCAAGGCCCTGGGTTCAATCCCCAGCAACAACTAAAAAATAAAAAAAAATTTAAAAAAAAGGGGGGGGGAGATGGCTCAGTGGTTAAGAGCATTGACTCTTCTTCCAGAGGTCCTGAGTTCAAGTCCAGCAACCACATGGTGGCTCACAACCATCTGTAATGAGATCTGGTGCCCTCTTCTGGGGTGCAGGTACACATGCAGGCAGAATACTGTATACATAATAAATAAGTCTTTAAAAAAAAAAGAGGGGGGACAATCATACAACAATTGCTTCGTTTTATTGCAGGTTTTGGGGTGTGGTTAGTTGGTGTTTGCAGCAGGGTCTCATACACTTCTGGCTGGCTTCTAATTCGCTATGTAGCCAAGGATGACCTTAAATTTCCAATCCATCTGCCCTCAACTTCCCTGGTGCTGGGTTTGTAAACAGGGCCAACCACTCCCATTTATGTGGCGCTAGGGGTGAAACCCAAGGCTTTGTGCATACTAGGCAAGTGCTCCACCAACTGAGCTACATTTCTAGCCCTATCTGTTTGTTTATTTGAGAGTCTCACATAGTTCAGATGCACTTGAACTTGCTTTGTAGCTGAGGCTAGCCATGAACTCCTGATCCTCCTGCCTCAGCTTCCTGCGTGCCAAGACTGCAGGCATGTGCCACCACACCAGGCTGTAACACTTTAACAGGGTTAAATAGCTGATGGCTTTTACATAACCATGAAATGAAAAGTAATCATTAAAAATCTCAAATAATTTTATGATTTTTAAAAATAATTGTATCCAATTTCCTGAATATTACCTTTCTATTATATTCAGTATAAAATCTACAGTCTTCATGGCCTGCCAGACACTCAGGTTCAGGCACTTGCCTCTTGGTAACACTCAGGTTCACCACTCCCCTTGCTAACTACCCCCAGCCCCACTGTCTCAATTTCACTGCCCAAGCAAGCCAGGCACACAATATTCCTGTTGTGTGGCAGCTTCCTCAAAGGGTAAAACATCCACCTTGGAGTGAAGCACTTTAATCACAGGATGCGAAAAAGGAGGTGAAACAACAGAATATTTTAGCAAAGGATATATATAAGGCAAAAACAACGGGTTCTTCCTTTCTTTTAATGATTTTTTAAAATTTTACTTTATAAGCATTGGTGCTTTGCCTGTGTGTGTCTGTGTGAGGGTGTCAGATCCCTGGAATTGGACTTAACAGGCAGTTTTGAGCTGTCACCTGGGTACTGCCAATTAAACCTAGGTCCTCTGGCAAGAGCAGCTTAACCTCTGAATCATCTCTCCTGCTCCCAACAATAGGTTGTTTTAAAGAAGAAACAACTCCATACTGCAAGGAAGTTCCTTAAGACAGAAAGTAAACAAATCAAAATAATGTCTGACCAGATTCCCTAAGTCCCTCTCTCCCCAAGAGACAAAACAAGCTGCAAAGAAGACTCTCAGACCATCAAGGTGCCCAGAAGAAACAAACAAGAAGAGGCAGAGAACAACTGAACCACTGGGATAGGACACCCTCTAACCTGCTGAGCTGCCTACAGGCTGTGTGCAGTGTGCCCCAGGTTCCCAGTTTTGTGAGCTGTTACCCATGCTGGGATGAACCTTTGGTGATGCGGCTGTCTTTGAGACATTTGTGTTTCTGTAAGTAACCTCTCATCCATATTCCTATAAGTAACTCCAATAAAACTTATTAGTTCATCCCCTTGGACTTCAGTGCTATCCATACTTTGTCCTGTCATCATTAGTTCCCTATCTGGGGTAAGTAAACAACTGTTCACTTTCCCCAAGAACAGGATCACAACACTTCCTACTCCCTCTCTCCTGTGTTCACTTTCCCCAAGAGCAGCACCACACAATGCTCCCTCTCTCCTCTTGCATGTGCACTCACATGAAAGTCCAAAACTGAGTCTGGACTACATCTCCCCTAGGCTTTCCACACAAGCAGACCTCCATTTCACTACCTTACCTATTATCATAACAATACCCTGCACTGATACTCTGCAAAGATGGGCCCTTAATTTTAATTCCTTGTCTACTGTCTCCTGATATCTTATTCAAGAGTGCAGCTCCATGCCGGAGCGGTAGTGGCACACCACCAATATCCCTTATAAATGCAGGTTCAGAATTGCTCAAAATATATTAGCAAGGTGTAGTAGTGCTGTCTATAGTCCACACTTGTGAACCCAGCACACAGGAGCCCAAGGAAGGAGAACTGCTATGAGTCCAAGGCTACAACAGGCTATTTAGTGAGTTCCAAGCTAGGATAGGCTATAGACTAAGGCTCCGTCTTCAAAAAGCCAAAGTCAGGCATAGTGGTAATTCTATCTATCACTTGAGAGGTAGAGGCAGAGGGTTGAGATTCATGTCCAGCCTAACACACATAGCAAGTTCCAGGTCAGCCCAAGTTTCATAAAACAAAAAAGAGAATAAGACTTGTATATTGAAATGTATAAAACATTGTACAAAGAAGCTAGACTAAATTCACACTAAACTCTGGGAAGATGTCACATAGTCATAGACTAAAGATAACATGGCTATTAACTGTTCATTCTTGCTGGGTATACTGAAACAACTATGATCCTTGCATTCAGGAGGCTGAGATGGGGGATGGTAAGCCGGCCTGGCTACAGATGAAATGCTGTAATGGTCAGCATTGATTGTCAACCTGAAGAAACCTGAAAACTAAGAGACCTCTGCATGAATCTATGGAGAAATAACTGAAGGGAAGAGACTTACTGCAGAGTGAGTGGCCCCTTCTGTGAGCCAAGACAGAACAGGTCCAAGGAAGCCAAGCAGTGGTGGTGCACACCTTTAATCCCAGCACTGAGGAGGCAGAGGCAGGGAGATCTCTATGAGTTCCAGGCCAACAGCTACACACAGAGAAGAAACCCTGTCTCAAAAAAAAAAAAAAGAGAAAAAGAAAGAAAGAAAAAGGTAAACAGTGTTGCTTGCTTTCTTGCTGCTAAGTGCATCTATCCCATTATTTCTGCTGCCAACCTTTGCTGCTTCTTTGACCTCAGTTCTCTAGGAATCCTCCAAGCTGTCAATATCAAACTAGAACTGCTGAGACATCCACTCTTGCAGACTGAGCAGCTACCAAGCTCTCAGTCTCTACATCATGAAAAGAACTATTTTTGCTGTTGTTGTTGTTTCTCTTTTCTTTTTTTTTTTTTTTTTTGAGACAGGGTTTCTCTGTAGCTTTGGAGCCTGTCCTGGAACTAGCTCTTGAAGACCAGGCTGGCCTCAAACTCACAGAGATCCACCTGCCTCTGCCTCCCAAACGCTAGGATTAAAGGCGTGCACCACCACCGCCCAGCATGAAGAGAACTATTAATGGACTATCCAGACCATATTGTATAAGCCAAATTAATAAATCCCCTTGTAATTTTTTTTTTTGGTCGGGACAGGGGTGTGGTTTTGGTTTTTCAAGACAGTATTTTTCTGTGTGGCCCTGGCTATCCTGGTACTCAATCTAGAAAACCAGGCTGGCCTCAAACTCAGAGCTCTGCCTGCCAATGCTTCCCGGCACCACCAATGCCTGGCTAATCTAGATCTTTTGAGGTGGTAAGATCTACCTTTACCCCAAACCACACCTTCTGCTAATAGCTAAAGGACATGGAAAAAAGAAGCTTGCTCTCTTTCCTGCTTACTCTCACTCTTACTGGCAAGTCCATTCCCTCACTGGCATTAAAGCCTACTTCAACAGGATCCTGGTGTATACTGAAGACCAGCTGAGACATCCAGCCTTATAGATTGAACAATTGCTAGATTCCTAAACCTCCCATGGGCAACCATTGTTAGACTAGCTGGACCACAGCCTGTAAGCCACTCTAATAAGAATGACAAATAATTAAATATAAATAGATTATATATATTCATTCTTTCAGTTATGTTCCTCTAGAGAACCTTGAATAACATAAATATCTTTTAGAAATAGTTCTGGATCAACCAGATATCCACAAACAAATGTGTAAATTTGAACCAGGTATGGTTGGTATGTGTAATCCCAGCTACTCAGTAGGCTGAAAGGAAACCAATGCAAACTCAAGGCCATGAGAAACTACACAGTGAATTGTTATCCTACCTGGGCTGCAGAAATTTGTCTCAAAAACAAATGAGTAGCCAAGGGATGGTGCCTTTATCCCAACACTTGGAAGGCGGAGGCAGTGGATCTCTGTGAGTTCAAGGCCAGCCTGGTCTACAAGAGCTAGTTCCAGGACAGGCTCCAAAGCTACACAGAGAAATCCTATCTCAAAAAAAAAAAAAAAGGAAAAAAAAAACACAACAAAAAACAAATGAGTAGAGCCTGGTGAAGTATGCCTATAATGTCAACACTTGGAAGGTAGAGGCAGGAAGATCAAGAGTTCAAAGCCAGGCTCAGTGACATAGTGAGTTCAGGTCAACCCAGGCTACATGAGAACTTTTCTCTGAGAAAAAAAAAAAAAGAAAGAAAGAAAAAGGAGGTCAGTCTATAAAATTTAGCAAGATTCTATTTGAAAATAAAAATAAGGTAGCTAGGGATAGGACAACAGATGTAGCTCAGTTTAAGCTCTCTAGCACTCATAAGGGTCTTGTGTTGGTAACCACAGCTACCCTGAGTTCATGAAGGACACACAATTTCCTCAGCTGCCATGGGAGGCTAACTGTGCCGAGACTGTAGGAATGGAAAACTGGGTTCATCTACTAGATGCCAAGGACTGGGAAGTGGGAATAAATATGAATGGAGTTTGGTTTCAGATAATTTACCACTGAATTGAGAAGAAACATGAGAAACAGAAAATTAAAATGCAACACAGTATCAGGGATGGAAAGCATTTGTTAGAGTCCAAAGGAGGAGAAACTGAACAGCTTCATAGGGAAGGAATGTTTGGAGCAGGTTCCTAAAATCTCAAGGAGAATTTGCTAAGTGAAGAGGAACCGAAGGGCCTTTGAGGAAGTACTGCTGGGGAACTGTTGATTCTTCATATCCGACCTCAAAAACAAGAGTCCAACAGTAAGGTGAGATCCGAGGAACAAGGCTTAAAATTCAAGACTGGAGAATTGACGCTGGAGAGATGACTCAGCAGGAAAACACATACTATTCTTGTTCCCAGCACAACATCGTCTTTTAGGCATTAGCTAGGCTTCAGAATAGGGAACATGTGCGCAGTCTGGGAGGCGGGCATGATGTAAAATTGTCCAAAGGGTGTCCTATAAGACAAGCCTTAGCATGAGGACCAGGAGAAGTAATGAAACGAGTCCACAACAGGCAATGACAGCCCACACACGCCACCACAGCCTCTTTTTTTTTTTTTTTAATTTTTACTTTTTAAACTTTTTTCTCACCTCTAACCAACCAGTCACAGGGCCCTGAGATTTCGTTTGCAACAGCCTAACCATCACCTCTGTTTCTCTGAACAATACACTCCACTATATACCAAAATGCCTTACCTAAATTGGAGAATCCATCCTGAAGAGACCATAACCGAGCCCATGGGACAGGACCAGGATCCTCAGGTTCTTGGTCCTCAGGAATAGAACAGAGTTCCTGAGTGGACACTGTCTCTAAAGAGCTCAGCGTCCCAGAGCTGGAATGTGAGGACTGGCTGGAGGATGGCACTGTGCTGGTGGAGGAACTGGATGTGCCTGGAGACTGTGAGGAGAGATCGTGCAATGGAGATAAAGTGCCACCTTGGGACTGGGAACAGGCACCACCGCCATGGGCCTTTGAGGAAGTACTGCTGGGGAACTGATGATTCTTCATATCCGACCTCAAAAACAAGAGTCCAACAGTAAGGTGAGATCCAAGGAACAAGGCTTAAAATTCAAGACTGGAGAATGGAAGCTGGAGAGATGACTCAGCAGGAAAACACATACTATTCTTGTTCCCAGCACAGCTCAAGATTGCCTGGAACTCCAACTCCAGTGGTCTGAAGCCCGCTGTTGGCCTCTGCAATCACTTGCACTCACATGTGCACACTCCCACACACATAACATAATTAAAATAAAATAAATGTTTACCCAAAGATAAGTGAATGCGGATATAACTCAATGGTAGATCACTTGTCTAACGGATGCAAAGTCCTCATTCCACGCCCAGTAACACCAAACATACAAAATGAAGAATGGGTATATGAAGGGGCTGGATTGACATCCCAGCACCCACATCCAGGAACGCACAAATACCTGTAATTCCGGCTCTTGGAATACAATGCCCTCTGCTGGCCTCCGTGCGCACTGCACGGACTTAACAAACATGACTTTAAGAAATAAAAATTTTTTTAAAGGAACAGGCATATTATGACCACCTATCTCAGAAAGGCAGGACCGTTGATGAGCGAAAAAAAAAAAACAAAGTGATCACAGCAAAATTCCAGGATTATGAATAGTTTATCGGCCACTTACACAGCTTTATGTGTAAGTGGCCTTTCCTTTGTACAGAAGCTGAAAATGGCTGGTTGCCTCCTTGCCACCCTACCCCACAAACTTGCTTACGTACCCTCTCCAGTTTCTGCAGAGTCTAGCAGCAAAGACTGGGTTCTCAGTAACTATTTGGAAAGAATGAATCAAGGGCCTGGCATGATCACTAACATTTATAATACTCACTACGAAACTACTTCGCTCTGCCACTAAAGAGCACAACTCTGTGCCTTCCCATGTGTCCAGACCTGTTTCAGCTTGTAAGTAACATGGAAAGAAGAATTTCTCCTCGAAGAGCAGCTAAAAAAGGAAGAGCTGCCTGCGCACAGCGCCTCCTCACACACACAACTAGGCAGATAAAGCGGAAGCTGCGGAGGGTTCCCTTGCATAAGACCCTGAGAACCCGATTGGAATCTTGAAACACTCAAGAAAAATTTCCCGCTAAAACTCACCGCGAAAGAACACCTGGAGCCAAAAACACCCCACAGCCGCAACCAGTGGTGTGGCGCTAAACCTACCATACAAACTCTACCCTCAGCCAATCAAAACGCCTTCCTCATTGGCAGGCCCAATAAGAAGACAAAAATGCGTTTGCAACACGTAGCCTCAAGGCTTACTGGGAATTGTAGTTTAGAATGCAGAACGGAACTCGGTATCCTAGTTTCCCGCGACTGATCCCGCCTCCTCGGCTCCCTAACCAATCAGCAAGGAGTCACTCTTTCTTCCTTTCCCTCGGGTGCGAAGACCCAGGCCAGGCAGGCGGCTGTCAGAATGTGGATCCCCGGCGTCCGGGCTTTGCTTTGTGTGTGGGAGGTGCGACTGGCCGGGTTCCTGGGTAGGAGCTTGCTGAGCGCCAATGCTGCCTCGGGGAAGAGCAGGGCGCGGCAGTGCTGGAACTGCGGCAGCGCAGGGTGTGTGGAGAATGGGGATGGGTTCTTCTGCGAACACTGCCGCGCGTTGCAGCCTCCTGACCCGACTAGGGACTACTTCAGCCTCATGAATTGGTACGAGCGGCGCGGAGTGATGGGAGGGCGAGCCGGCCTTGGGAAGTTCGGTTGGCCGAGTTAGTAAAATTAGGCAGGCGTTACCCTAGTGATCAAGATTTGGGTCAGCGCCGGCGGGTCTGTAATTTCTTTTCCAGCCAGCTGGGAGACTGAGGCAAGAAGACCACAGTTCCAGGCCAGTTTAGGCAGTTTACCGATACTGATTCAAAATAAGTTTAGAAAAAATGGATAAGTATATAGGTCATTTGTACCACCTACTGAAATTTTTGGAGTTTGCCTGAGAGGAAGAGGAAATCAAGTTACAGACTGGAAAGAAGTTGAAGGTGGAAACGGAATTAAAGGAAATAGAGGCATGAACTTGCAGAAGCGGGTAATCTAAGCACTCGGGAAGTGGGGGCCGGTGGGTCAGGAATTCAGGACTAGCCTCTGCTGCCAAGGTACTGTTTTTAAACACCAGCAACAACAACAAAGGGGAACAGGCACAAGTTTACATTATAGGGAGGTTTGAGGGGCAGGTGTTATGGTTTAAGTAAAAAGCTGCAGGTCTCCCTAGGGGCGCAGTGGCCTAAATGCTGCAGGGGCTATCCCTAGATCACGAGGGGGCTTGTCTCTTAAAGGGACAGGACAGACCTTTACAGCGAGACTCTTGGAAAAAAGGAAGTCCAGGCAGAGGCTGAACTCTAGGGAGCAGAAAGGAGAGTTTGGGGTTTTTTGTTTTTGTTGTTTAAAACAAAACAAAACAGCCTTAGCCTCAGGCCTCAGTAGCGCGTCTTTAATCCCACACTGGGGCAGAGACAGAGCAAGTTCCAGTTCAGGCTCCAATGCTACAGAGAAAAGCTGTCTCAGGGGAAAATAAAACCATAGCCTCACCTTTAGTCTTTAGTTCTGCCTGGCCTGGAACTCACAAATATCCACCTGCCCCAACTTCCCCACTGCTGGTATTAAACGCATGCTGGACTGAGGTAGAAAGATTCCCAGTTGGAATCCAACCACAAAAATAGGGAACATCTCATCTCAAATAAGTATTTTAAAGGAGAAAATAAAACTAAAAGAAGCCAGGTGTGTTAGTGCATGACTGAGCACAGCACTCGGGTACAGGAGGATTGCCAAATCTGAGGGCATGAGCTATACAGCAAATTTGAGAGTCTGGGCTACCTGAGACTAAGTCTCAAAAATCAAAAGCAATTAATGAAACAAACTGCTGGTGGGTGGTGGAACACACCCTTAATCCCAGCAATCAGGAGGGAGAGGTAGGCAGATCTCTGTGAGTTCAAGGCAGTCTGGTCTACAGAGCGAGTTCCCCTATAGCCACGCTATACAAAGAAATTCTGTCTCAAAAATAAATCAAGTGTGGTGGCATATGTCTGCAGTCCCGGTATTCAGGGACGAAGAAGAAAGGTCGCAACTTGGAACCCTGTCTCAAAAAACCAAATTTTAATTCAGGCTCAAGATTGAGAGAGAGAGGCCAAGAAATGTTTGGTGTGGTTTGTTTCCCCCTGCCTTCTGGAGATTGGTATGGAAGTGTGAGCAAAGCTGAACTAATAAAGATTAGATTAAAGTAAAATGTAGAGTAAGGTGTGGTTGTGCACACCTGTGGTCCTGCCCTCTAGCCAAAAGCAAGAGGATCCTATAGTCTGGGCTATACAGAGCCACAGTCTGACTCCCCCAACACCACCACTACCCAAAAAAGAAAGAATTGAGTGCTTTGGCTCAATGTATAACACTTCCTTTGCAATACCAAGAGCCTGGGTTCGAATCCCAGTACTATCATTAAAAAAAAAAACAAAACTGCTTCTAGGTATTAATGCCTCAGTGTTGATAGTCTACCTATAATTCTAACTGCTCAGAAAGCTAAAGAAGGATCAAAAAAAATTTCAGCACTGAACAATTTAGAAACACCCAACTCAACCTTTTTTTTTAAGTTAAGCTGATAAACTGGGTTTATTGTCATAAATTTTATAATCCTTGCATTTGCAGGGAGAAGGTAGGAAGATCCAGAGTTGTAGGTCTCATTCTTGGCTATTATAGCAAGTTTGACGCTAACCTTTTCTCTCTCTCACACACACTTTTTTTTTTTATGCCAAGGCTCTAGGCCTGGTGACAAACCTGTAATCTCAGTGATCAGGGAGACTAAAGTAGGCTTATTGCAAGTCAAAGCCTGCCTGGACCATAGAGTGACTTCAAAATCTATTTGGTTACCTTAGTTAAGAGACTATGTCTCACGGGATGGCCTTTAATCCCAGCACTTGGGAGGAAGCAGAGGCATGTGGATCACAGTGAGTTCAGACCCAGCCTGGTCTACAAAGCAAGTTTCAGGACATCCAGAATGTTACACAGAGAAACCCTATGTGGGGGAGGGGAAGGCTCTGTCTCAAAATAAAAAGTAAAAAGAGGTCTAGTGGGAGAAGGAGGGAAGAGAGTGACTTGGTGCTAAAGTCCTTGTCCAGCATGCAGGAGACCCTAGATTCAGTCTTCAGCACAGGACAAAAAAAAAAAAAAAGGAATCAAGGAACATACATGTTGGGCAAGTACTCCAAACTCTGGAACACATTTTCATCAGACACTGAGTGCTTACAATGAACCACACTAACCTTAACCCTTAATTTGTCAAGCTTTTAATCTTCCCTTCAGTTCAGGGTCTCTGCACTCATGTCCCTTTCTGATCTTTGATCATTCAGTAGTAGCACCATTCACATCTCTCAAATGTCATACATACATTACCTATTCTGATCCTGTTCTATTTTCCTTCGTTATGGCTGCGTCTTAAAAATAACCTTTGTTTTATGTTTATTACATCTTCCCCACGAGCAGAACCAGACCGAAGTAAATAACTCTAACTACTGTTGCATGCATAACATCTGGTTTCCTTCCAGTCACCGATCCTTCAAGGTTGACATCGTGAAACTTCAGCGCAGATACCATCAACTACAATGTCTCATCCATCCAGATTTCTTCAGCCAAAAGTCTCAGGTATTCACTGACCACCCCTAATAGTCCCCATATATGTGTGCAACTGGGTGGGTGACTGTGTTGATCTGGGAAACTGTTGGACTACTAGCACCGCCCTGTGGCAGCCAACCTCCAGAGATGTCATTTCTTCACAGCTTTTTTTTTTTTTAAAGATTTATTTATTTATTATGTATATAACATTCCTTCCATGTGTGCCTGCAGTCCAGAAGAGGGCACCAGATCTCATTATAGATGGCTGTGAGCCACCATGTGGTTGCTGGGAATTTAACTCAGGACCTCTGGAAGAGCAGCCAGTGCTCTTAACCACTGAGCCATCTCTCCAGCCCTTCTTTGCAGCTTTTATCTGACTTCTCTGATAACTGGAAACCCATCCTTGAAAATAAAGACTCTACTGGGGACTGGAGAGATGGCTCAGCAGTTTAGAGCACTGACTATTCTTCCAAAGGACCCACATTCAATTCCCAGCACCCACATGGCAGTTCACAACTGTCTGTCACTCCAGTTCCAGGGATCTGGCATTCTTACACATATATGCAGGCAAAACCCCAATGTATATAAAATAATAATAAAGTCAGAAAAGGGGGCTGCAGAGATGGTTTAGTGGTTACGAGCACTGGGTGCTGTTCCAGAGGACCCAGGTTCGATTCCCAGCACCCACATGATGCTCACAACCATTTGTGGCTCTAGTTCCAGGAGATCTATCCAATATACTCCTCTGACGTTTATGGACACACGTACACACAAATAAGTAAATAAATTAAAAAAAAAAGGAAATACAGACTAGTCATCTAACACCAGTTCTAATTCTAGCCATACTCTTTTTTTTTTAAACATTTTTTTATGGTTTATTTAACTTTATCTTATGCGCATTGGTGTGAAGGTGTCAGATCCCCTGGAACTGGATTTAAGAGTATGGATCTAGCCATACTCTTAAATCACTGTCTTATTATAAGAGTTTGGGAATCAGCCGGGCGGTGGTGGCGCACGCCTTTAATACCAGCACTTGGGAGGCAGAGGCAGGCTGATCTCTGTGAGTTCGAGACCAGTCTGGTCTACAAGAGCTAGTTCCAGGACAGGCTCCAAAGCCACAGAGAAACCCTGTCTCGAAAAACCAAAAAAAAAAAAAAAAAAAAATTAATAAGAGTTTGGGAATCAAAGAGGACTGGCTCTTGTAATAAAATTCTTTTTATCTCTGTGAACAGACTGAAAAACACCTCTCACAGAAGCATTCGGCCCTACTGAATGATGCCTATAAGACTCTTCAGGCTCCCCTGAGCAGGGGACTATACCTTGTAAGGTGATTTCCCAACCCATCTGTATATGACTTCCTCTGTATGAGACCTGGCCTAGTCCAGGAAGCAAATGGTGTTTAGCCTCAAAAAATACTACAGAAGAAAAAAGAAAGAAAAAGATTCTATACAAGTATAGTTTTCATAATATTCTTTGCAAATCCATTTTGCTTGTTTTGTTTCTTTTGTAATTCTCTTGCTTCATGTCACCCACATCCAGCTCTTTTGTAATTTTTTTTTCTTCAGTACTAGGTATTGAACCTAGTGCCTCATGCTAAGTAAATAAGTTCTTTGCCACTGAGCCATGGCCCCTGTCTGGGTTTTTCTTTGGTTTGAAGGGTTTTTTTTTTTGGGGGGGGTTTGGCTCTGGGTTTTGAGTTTTATTTGGGGGGGTGGGTGCTAGGTTTAGCATCCACTGAACCGTATCCCCACCTGCCTTTTTACTTTTTCTTTCTTTTTTTTTTTTTTTTTTTTTTTTTTTTTTTTTTTTTTTTTTTTTTTTTTTTTTTTTTTTTTTTTTTTTTTTTTTTTTGTTTTGGTTTGGTTTTAGTTTTGGTTTTTGAGACAGGGTTTCTCTGTAGCTTTGTTGCCTCTTCCTGGAACTAGCTCTTATACACCAGACTGGCCTCAAACTCCAGAGATTTGCCTGCCTCTGCTTCCCAAGTACTGGAATTAAAGGCGTGAGTCTCCACCGCCCAGCCACCTTTTTACTTGTTATTTTTTATTTTTTTTATTTTATTTTTTTTAATATTTATTTATTAATTATGTATACAGTATTCTATCTGTGTGTATCCCTGCAGGCCAGAAGAGGGCACCAGACCTCATTACAGATGGTTGTGAGCCACCATGTGGTTGCTGGGAATTGAACTCAGGACCTTTGGAAGAGCAGGCAGTGCTCTTAACCGCCGAGCCATCTCTCCAGCCCTTTTTTATTTTTATTTTTGAAGATTTTATTTATTATGTATACAATATAGTGTGCTGCCTCCATGTATGACTGCATACCAGAAGAGGGCACCAGATCTCGTTGTGGATGGCTGTGAGCCACCATGTGGTTGCTGGGAATTGAACTCAGGACCTCTGGAAGAACAGTCAGCATCCTTAACCTCTGAGCCATCTCTCCAGTCCCCCTCTTTGCTTTTTAAAACAGGGTCTCACTTAGCTGCCCAGGCTGGACTTGACCTGTGATCTCCCTGCCTCAGCCTCCTGAGTACCTGGGGATGCAGCTGAACCACCAGACCTGGATCCTTTTGTATATCTTAACTTTCCCTGGTTTTATTGTTTTAACTATTTTCTATAAATTTGATGATACTAGGAGTACTTAGGGAGTTTTATGCAAGAACATCTAGGCAATTTTAGTATTGAGTAGAATGTTTATAAACATTTTAAGACCTGGGTAGAGGTATGAATATCCAGGGCCCAGCTGCCGATGGCACAGGATAAGTGAGGTCCTTTACCAGCACTCTTGGCTCAGTCTCCCAGGAAAGCTCGGGTTCTCCAGGCTGGACATGTGACTCAGTGGTAGAGAGCTTATTTAGCATGCATTGTGCTCTAGGCTCCCTCTCCAACCAATATCCACATTTTCCCCTATGACCATCAGAGGATTCTGAAGGGGTGAGCAGAACTTAACATGACCCTGATCTGTTTCATTTTTCCTTATTCTCCTCCCCAATAGCTAAAGCTCCAAGGAATAGAAATCCCTGAAGGGACAGACTATGGAACAGACAGTCAGTTCCTTGTGGAAATAATGGAAATCAATGAGAAACTCGCACACGCTCAAAGTGAGGCTGCCATTGAAGAGATAGAATCCACTGTCAGAGGTAATAGACAAGATTCTCACACATGCTTTTTTGCTCTTAGGAGCACATGACAGGAGAAATGAGTCAAAAAAACATTTGTTGGCCCTCATCATCATTCAGGGAGTTCTTTGTTTCCTGGTCATCTCTAGTAGGGAAATGAGCCTCTGAAGCTGGCAGAAATGCCTTTGATCACAGGGAGATCTGCAGCAGGGCAAGCCCTGAAACCCTGACATATGGTCTCACCTGCTTTACTGTTCATTTCATTCCACTGTGTATCAATCAAGGTTCGCCAGTAGAGTATAGGTCTGTTTATTTTACAGAATTGGCCCAGATGTGTGTGTGGAGGCTGACAAAGAAACTGCAAGCGAGATCTGGAGTGGGAAGGTGTTTTTGTACATGTGTGCTTGCCACACAACCATAAGGACTCAAGTTCAGTCCACGTGACTCCCATAAGTAGTCTCTGGCTTCACACAGGTGCTGTGGCACTCACTCTTTCTTGCTCGCTCTCTCACTCTCTCTCGCGTGAACTAAATGTCATTTTTTAAATTTTAAAGGTGAATGGCAACTGAAGAATAACACACAAATGACTTCCGACCTTGACACACTTGCACAGGCACATACACTCAAACGTGCACGTATGCACCTGCAAACACGTTGCGCACACACACACACAGTCTATAGGGCAGGACAGTAGGCTAAAAACTCAAGATTGGATTGTTTTGGTTGTTGTTTCTCATATGGCTTTGGAGCCTGTACTGAAACTCATTCTGTAGACCAGGCTGGCCTCGAACTCACAGACATCTGCCTTCCTCTGCCTCTTGAGTGCTGGGATTAAAGACGTGTGCCACCACAGCCTGGCATCAGGTTGGATTTTTATGTCACAGTCTTAAATATGTTTCTTGTGGGTGCTCAGGATATAAACCAAGACTTCACACCTGCTAAGTGCTCAACGACTAAGCATGCCCTCTATGTTACAGGCTTTGTTTATCTTCTGGATAGGCTTATATATCCTAGGTTGGCCTTAAATTCACTATAAAACTTAGGATGACTTTAAGCTGATTCTGTTGCCTCCACCTCTCAGTGCTGCAATTGCAGTCGCATACTCAGCTATTCTGTGTCACAGTATTCAAGCAGAATTCCTTCTTTTGAATCCCCGTTTTTGCACATAATGACCTTACTTAATTGAATGAGACTCTCTCACAGTGTTGAGAGTTGTCATAGTTAGGATTTCTGTTGCTATGATAAAACACCATGACCAAAAGCAACTTGGAGAGGAAGGGGTTTATGGCTTATTGAAATAAATACTTACAGTTCAGAGTAATATGCCATCATTGAGGGAGTTCAGGGCAGGAATCTGGAGGTAGTAACTGAAGCAGAATCCATATAGAAATGATATTTACTGGCTCCATCACCCTGGCTTGCTCAGCTTTCTTTTTTTTAATTAATTAATTTATTTATTTTACATCCCCACTGCAGCCTCCCTTCCCTCATCTCTTCCCACTCCCTCCTCCTACCTTCCTTCTACCACCCTCCAATCTACCCCTCCTGTGTTTGCTCAGAAAGGGGCATCAGCAAACCATGACATATTGCTATAAGACGAAGCATTTCCCCTGTATTCAGCCTGAGGAAGGCAAGAACCCAGACCCACCTGCCCAGGGATGCCACCACTCACAATGGCCTGGCCCTTCCACGTCAATCATTAATTAGGAAAATACCCTGGCTCAACAGATAAGAGAACTAACTGCTTTTTACCAGATACTCAATTCCTAGCCCCCACATGGCAGTTCACAACTGTCTGTAGCTCCAGTTCCAGGGGATCCAATACCCTCACACACACACACACACACACACACACACACACACACACACACATGCAGGCAAAACACCAATGCACATAAAATAAACAAATCATCTTGAAAAATAGGAAATGCCCTTCAGGCTTGCCTACAGCCCAATATTATTGAGGCATTTTCTCAATTGAGGTTCACCCCCTCAGATGACGCTAGCTTGTGTCAAGTTGACATAAGACTTGCCAGCATAAGGGTCATTTTTAAGGACACTGAACTAACTGTAAATGTTACTGCAGCCACTATCACATCACCACCAACAAGCGGGCATCATAGCCTGTCCAGGTTGTCATATAAAATTAACCATTTCGCCGGGCGGTGGTGGCGCATGCCTTTAATCCCAGCAGAGGCAGGAGGATCTCTGTGAGTTCGAGGCCAGCCTGGTCTACAGAGCTAGTTCCAGGACAGGCTCCAAAGCCACAGAAAAACCCTGTCTCAAAAAGCCAAAAAAAAAAAAATTAACCATTTCATGTAGAAAAGGCTCCACAAAGCTGGATGATGAGGGCACATGCCTTTAATCCCAGCACTTCGGAGGCAGAGGCAGGCGGATCTCTGTGAGTTCAAGGCCAGCCTGGTCTACAGAGTGAGTTCCAGAATAGGCTCCAAAACTACAGAAAAGAAAAAGAAAAAAAAGGCTCCAGGATTCTCATGTAGCTATGAGCTTAAGTACTTTCACAAAAATAATTACAATATGCCTATTGTGGATCAAGCATTGTGTGTGCCTATGGATATATCAAAGAAAAAGTGCTTATATATTCCATTTCAGTATGTCCAAATAGAATTCATGATAAACACTGAGTTGTCTTTAACAAGCTTATGTTAGGTGCAATTATACAGCTCTTGGAAAAATGGAGGCAAAAGGATCAGGAGTTCAAGGCTAGACTAACCTACATCACAGCTTCCAAGAAAGCCTAGGCTATATGTGAGCCCTGTCTCAAAAAACAAAACAGTAAAAACTTACTCAGCTGTGTGCGCACAGTCAGTTTGTTAGAAAGTGTAAACATTAGACCTAGGGTGGGCTGGAGAGATGACTCAGGATGAGAACATCAACTGCTCCTGGAGAGAACCAGGTTCAGTTCCCAGCACCCACACTGGCTCACAGCCATCTTTTACTGGAATTATGGGTGCCATTTTCTGGTCTCCATGGATTCTGGAGCACATATGTGATGCACTTAAATAGACATACAAACATACACACAAGTAAGTAAAGAAAAATATTTTCTTAAAAGGATAAACCTAAAGCCAGCAGGATGGTTCAGTGATTAAGGTCCTTGCTACCAAGTCTGACAACCTGAGTCTCCACATTCATACCATGGCATGCACATACCCCTCAGCTGCAAACACATGTAAATAAATACAGTTTTAAAAAAAAAAGCCCTAAACATGTCCCAACTTCATCTACCAATCTCTTTTCACTACCTGCAACTTATTCCTCTCACTTCTTACCTACCACAGTAGCTTCAGATGCTTGTACCTGGAAGCCCATCTAAAATATTTCTGCCCTGTCACTATAGGGTGGTCTTAAATCTAATCACTGTTCAAAGTCTTGTCTAAAACCTTTTAAATGGATTTTTGCTGCTCTTGGGTTTAAAACCAAACATTTCAACCTAGCTGTCAGGGCTCTGCATGTTCCACCCTCTGCTTTTCATTTTCTGTCTCGCTGTAGCCACATTGGCAGTTTCCATTTCCTCATCAGTCACAGGCACCCTTCTCCCCCAGGCCTTTGTGAGCACTATTGATGTGACCTGAAATTCATATTTTCATCCCATCCCATCCTCTCCCCGATCTGAGAGCAGTCATCACTCTCATGAAGCTTCCTTTGGCCACTCTG
The DNA here is from genome assembly GCA_004026605.1 of Ondatra zibethicus. Lineage (NCBI taxonomy): Eukaryota > Metazoa > Chordata > Mammalia > Rodentia > Cricetidae > Ondatra > Ondatra zibethicus. The sequence continues at coordinate 97,752 of PVIU01002363.1, read as the reverse complement.
TCTCTGCCTTTGGCCACACTGATCATTTTACTGCTGTCTGGAAGGTCAGCAGTGTGGACCTCCCATCATGGGTCTCTGCAAAAGTGTAACTTGTGTCTCCTCTTCTTGAGTTCCCTCTCAGAAAAGCACCTAAAGCATGACAGGGACTCAGCTAATGCTGTTAAATACGTCACAACAGTGAATTCAAGTGCTGAGCGTCAAGGCAGAAGTCAGCTTTCCTCCTCCAGAAGCTTCAGGCATCTGGGCATCACATAAGGCTCCAGAGTGAGGATCAGGCCCAATGCTGCTGTTGATTTTCTGTGTGACCTTAAACAGTGGCTTCGGGTGTCTGAGCCTCAGTTCTTCATCTAGAACTGGAGAGTGTTAGGTCAGTACCCCAAAGGTTAAGTTAGTGAGACACAGGCAAAGCATGTGAAACACTTCTAGCAGCTTTGTCTGGGTGACTTACTGTCCTTTTTTTAGATCAGTTCCTAAATTTTTCCCCTGGGATTCAGTCCCCAGCTCTTGCACTCGCCGGCCGTGTGCCTAAGGGAGAATTCCATACCTGCCATTGCCTACCTTGGAGGTACAATGTATTTGAAATGTTTTTAAAGATTCTAAATAAATATAGTTACATTCGGAAGGCATCCTTGTAAAAATCCCTCATTTTCTAATGAGCAACAATAAGAAAATGAGGTTGCTGTACCTACTCTTTGCATTTGGTAGTTTTCTAAGATATAATGTAATGGAAATAGTATCATTTTCCTGGATGGCTATATAATTTGCAGGTGATTGCCTAAAACACGTGGTAATGAATGGCAATAATGCCATGATGGTAGTGTGTTAAAGTATGGAAGACTGAGGCAGAGATAGTCAAAGCATATCCCTGATTCCTGTATTGCTTATTTTTCCATCACGGTGAGACAATCCCTGAAATGAAAAGAAAAGATTTCTTCTGACACAGTTTCAGAGGTTTAGTCCATGGTGGATTGGCCCAGTTGCTCCTGGGACTGTGGCAAGAATGTAGAGTGGAGGAGGAAATGAACATGTCAGCTAGCCAAAGAGAGAAATAACAGAGCCTGGGTCCCAGGATCCCTTTCCAGGACATGTCTATAATGTCCTAACCTCCTCCCACTAGGCCCTGCCTCCTGAAGTGTTCACTTCCTTCTATTAGCAAAACTAGTCACCAGCCAAGCCTTTAACACCCAGACCATTTGAGGGACATCCAAGCTATGATAATCTCGCCCGTCATTCTTTTTTTTTTTTTTATGTGACTCCATAGCCACTTTATAAGCCTTGGTGTTTGCCTGCAGACCTTCCTTGGCTGAAAACTAGAATGTTTATAGGTCCTGTCAGTATTGCATTTAACAAGAGCTGCAAGGCAGGTATGATAGCACATACCTATAATCTCAGCAGTCAAGAGGAAGATGCAGAAGAATAGTTAGTTCAAGGCTAGCCTGGCCAACACAATGAAGCCCTGTGTCAAAAGAATGCCAGGACAGGCTGGAGAGATGACTGAGAACTTAAGAGCAGAGCTGACTGCTCTTCCAGAGGTCCTGAGTTCAATTCCCAGCAACCACATAATGGCTCACAGCCATCTGTAATGAGCTCTGGTGCCCTCTTCTGGCTTACAGGCATACATGGAGGCAGGATGTTGTATACATAATAAATAAATAAATAAATAAATCTTTGTAAAAGAAAAATGCAAGTTCAGAATGTAGCTCAATAGTAGAGACTTTACATAGCATATATAAGGCCTTAGTACAGTCCTCAGCATCACAGAACACAAAGGCTGTAAAGCCTTGAACCCCAGTCCTTCTTGTGTACAGAGCGGCATGGTCACAAAGTGTGGCCTTCACGTTGTAAGTCTACTTTTTTCCTTTCCTTTTTTTGGAGGGTGGGGCGTTTCAAGACAGGGTTTCTCAGTGTGGCTCTGACTATCTGGGAACTTGCTTTGTAGACCAGACTGGCCTCGAACTCACAAAGATCCACCTGCCTCTGCCTCCTGAGTGCTGGGATTACAGGCGTTCCCCACCACCACCTGGCTTTACTGTAAGTTTATTTAAATAGAAAAATTAAAATAATTATTTTCTCTTTCAGCTAAACAGAAAGAATTTACTGACAATGTAAACAGAGCTTTTGAACAAGGTATTTCATTCCTTTTTAAAATTTCCTATTATATTTACGTAGTGTGTGTGTGTGTGCGTGTGTGTGTGTGTGTGTGTGTGTGTGTGTGTGTGTGTGTGTGTGTGAGAGATACATGAGAAGATCAGAGGACACATTTATGCAGTGTATGTGTGTGTGTGTGTGTCAGTGTCATGCATGAAAAGATCAGAGGACACGTTTCAAGAGCCACTTCTCTTCTACCGTGTGGTGTGGGAATTAGACTCAAGCTGTCGGGTTCAGCCTTACCCACTGGCCTGTCTCACTGGACCTTTTAAATTTGACTGATTAATTTTTTTTTCTTCACTTAATTTTTTTTTCTTATTGGGCTGGAGAAATGGCTCAGAGTTTAACCATAAACTGTCCAGAGGTCCTGAGTTCAATTTCCAGCAACCTCAAGGTGGCTCACAACCATCTGTAATGAGATCTGATGCCCTCTTCTGGCCTGCAGGCAAGCATGCAAATAGAGCATTGCATACATAATAAATATGTATGTGTGTATGTGTGCCATGTGTGTGCCTGGTACTTTGGATTCCCGGGTACTAGGAATTGAACCAAGTCCTCTGCAAGAGTAACAAGTGCTCTTAACCACTGATCCATCTTTCTAACCCTTTCACTTTATTAAATGTAAAACAATGTTTATAAACTATAAACATTGAGGCTTTCTCTCAGGGTTAGAGAATCCCCTCCCTTCATACATGTTCAGTAACTTCACATTTCTAATAAATTCATATCTTTTACAAAACAGAAAACGTGGGTAGCAATGAGGAAGAGAGTGATTTGGAAGCAACGAAAGATTACAGAGAAAGGGGAAATCCAAAACTTTTGGGCCAGCATGCACATAGGGGTTTAGGATTTTTTTGCCTTTGTTTTATTTTTATCTTATGTGTATTGGTGTTTTGCCTGCATGTATGTCTGTGTGAGGGTGTCATTATCTTGGAATTAAGACAGTTGTTAGCTGCCACATGGGTGCTGGGAATTAAACCTAGATCAGTGCTCTTAACTGCTGAGCCATCTCACCAGCCCCGTTTGTTTGTTTGTTTGTTTGTTTGTTTGTTTGTTTTTGAGACAATATCTCTCTCGATAACCCTGGCTGACATGGAACTCTCTCTGTAGACCAAGCTGGCCTCAAGTCATACTGCCTGACTCTTCCTCCTGAGTGCTAGGATTAAAGGCATATACGCCCACATTTGGCTTGATGGGGCCCTAGCAATGGTCTGGTATGAGAGATCATCTACAGTTTGCTTCCGTGTAACTTAATATCCTCTAAGCCAGTGATTTTCACCCTTCCTAGTGCCACAGCCCTTTAATACAGTTCCTTGTGTGGTTGTCACCCTGTCCGTAAGGTTTTTTTTCCTTTTCTTTCTTTTTTTTTTTTTTTTTGTTGTTGTTGTTTTGGTTGCTGGTTTTTCTTTTATTTTTCTTTATTTTTTTTAATTTATTTATTATATATACAGTGTTTTGCTTAAGGGCTGAGCCATCTCTCCAGCCCCGGTTGCTGGTTTTTCTAGACAGGGTTTCTCTTGTGTAACTTTGGCTGTCCTGGAACTTACTTTGTAGACCAGGCTGACCTCAAACTCTCAGAGATCTACCTGCCTCTTCCTCTCTAGTACTGGGATTATAAGTGTGCACCACTGCCACCTGACCATGCAATTACTTTCATTGCTACTTCATATCTGTAAGTTTGCTACTATTAATGAATCATAATGTAAATATCTGATATTTCTGTTGATCTTAGATGACCCTTGTGAAAGGGTCATTAGGCTCCCAAAGGGATCATGACCCACAGGCTGAGAACCACTATTCTAAGCAAACTTACTGGTAGATCCTTTGTTTTCTGGTTTTTGTTTTGTTTTGTTTTTAACTCTTTAGACTCTTTGGGGGATCCGTCACCTATCTCCCAAATAATCACACAAAGTTTTTCTTACTTATGAATGAATGCGTGGCTTTAGCTTGTTTCTAGCCAGCTTTTCTTAACCTAAATTATCCCACTTATTTTTTGCCTCTGGGCTATTATCTTTATTTCTATAAACCCTTCTGTACTTCTTACTCTGTGGCATGCTATGTAGCTGGATAGCTGGCCTCTGGAGTCGTCGTCTTCTCCTCTTTCTTTTTCCTTGATCTCCTCTTCCCAGATTCCTCCTATTTATTCTTTCTGCCTGCCAGCCCCACCTATTTTTTCTCCTGTCTTGCTATTGGCCTTGCTATTGGCCGTTCCATCAGGTGTTTTAGGCAGGCAAAGTAACACAGCTTCTCAGAGTTAAACAAATGCAACATGAAAGGATGCAACTCATCTTTGCATCATTAAACAAATATTCCAGAGCATAAATGAATGAATCTTAAAATAATATTCTACAACAATCTTCCATATTTTCTATACACTAGTTTATCATTTTTTAATTAATTATGTTCTTCAAGGCTGTCAGCTGGCTTCAGTGGGCAGCAAATACCTTCATGCTGAAGGGATCACCATCTCCCCAGCCCTGTTATTTTTTTTAATTGATCAATTTATTTATTATTGTTTTTAATAATTACTATTCCCAGGGTTGACTACAAAAGATCTTCATTTAGGGCACATTATACTGTGTTGTATTTGTCTAAGTTGGGATTTCTCAACCTTACTGACATTCCTGAGTGAAATCATATTTTTGTTGGGGGAGGCTAAGATCTTTCACAGAGTCTCTGGCTTTTACCGAGTAGGCTTCACTTCTATTTCCCTGGTTATGGCAGACAAAAATATCCCTAGACTTTGGCAAATGTTGCTTTAGGGTACATTCACCCTCAGGTGAAGCCATCAACCTTTGGACCCTTTGGTCTGGCTGCCTGAGATGCCAGAGTTGTTTTTATTGTTGCCTAATATCATTGTCTCCTGTTTATTTCAGGTGATTTTGAAAAAGCCAAGGAAATTCTAACAAAGATGAAATACTTTTCAAGCATAGAAGAAAAGATCCAGTTAAGCAAGAATCCCTTCTAGCTGCTAATTTAAAGTTTTAAAAAATAAACTTTCTGTATTTCTTTTCTGGCTTCTGCTAATTGGAAATAGACATGGGGCTGTGGCATAGCTCAGGGTAGATCACTTGTCTAGCGTATGGAAAACCCTGGATTTTGTCCCCATCACCGCAGAAAGTAAGAGGAAAGAGGCAAAGTGAATAGATAGAGTTTAGCCATTTTTTTATCATTTCAATTCAGTGTATGGCTCAGATACTAATGGCTGGCAACGTGCATAGTACCTGTCAGAGCATGGGTGCTCAATTACTCATCAGGTGTGTGATACAGCGTGCACCCAACCTAGGCCAAAGGTGAAGAGGAGGCCCACCTGATAGCTCTCTACAGTCTATCCTCTGACCCAGAGAGACGCCATCTTCAAGAGTTCAACTGTGCCTGCTTAGAGAAGATCACCACAGCTCAGGTTGTTAGCTGCTGACATCCCCTAGTATCCAGCTATTCCTCCCAGACAGTTACATGCAGTTCTTCCCTGACTGCATGTGGCCTCCTTGTGGGAAGAACTAAAGGATGGGAGCAATGAGGAAGTCATCATCCATGCTAGGTGCTGACCTTCCTATGCACTGCTCCAGGGTCACCCATGATCTGTAAGTAACTTCAGTAAACTCATTGGTTTCCCACGGTGAACTTTGACTTAATGGACTCTAGGGGTTCTGTTGTAACTGCTGAGCTCTGCCATCATAGCACAAGTAGCCAGGTGGCCAAGGAGGAGCTCAAGCTATTACAGAGAGAGTATTTATGAAGCAGACAGTAGGCAAAGGTTAGCAGTGGGTTTTCTACCTTCTGCTTGATAGCTACAACTTCTCTCTGCAGAACCAAGTCATTTATTGGGGTTCCCTAGGGTTAAGGGCATTCTTCCTCCAACAACTGGGAAGCCTTACCCAACCAGGTTGAGGGCTTCTGCCTGTAGCTACATAGATTGAGCCTCTGCTCTAGTCTTCTGGGATGCATATAGACCATACATACACACACTCTAGTCCCTCCACCAGGTCACCTGCAGCATTGTCTGGTTGAAGGGAGCAGAAACTCAGGTGAAAGAGTCTTTTGCATGCATGAGTACTTGCATGTGTGTGTGCATGCAGTGTGTATGTAACATCAGTCAGCCCAGTTGAACTGATTGTTTGCAAGGGGTCACTACTGAACTCTCCAAGATGGTGATTGTTTGGCTTAGACAGTCATTCACAACAGGGTCTTTGTGTGCCAAGGCAATGAGGTGGAAAACTCTTTGTTAATCCCACCAGTTGAGGATAAGACCACAATTTAAAACCAAATCTGAAGCAAACTTTAATTAAATACTGGCCAGGTAGATGGGCTCAGACCAGGTCCATCTCTGGTTTTCCAGAAAATGGCCCTGAGTCAAGGTTTACAGTGGCTTAAGTGTTTCCAATCAGGGGCATGCTTACATCTTGCCTATAACCTCCCTCCCTCCTACATATGACCCAGCACATCCAGTGCAAATGCGTGAAAAAACTTGTTTAGGGGGGCGAAAACATGTGGCTTGCTATCTCATAAACAACAGTCTCCAGCATTCCAGGAACTGTCTGTCCTTGGGCAAGGGGCTTGCAGATCTGAGGCATTTTTGTTTCATGGATCTCTTAGGCACAGTAATTAAAACTTAAAATGTAACTTTGGTTCTCATATTACCCCCTTGACTTGTATCCTGAGACAAATCCTTGATTCTGTGTTGGGTACCTGCTTATATTGGGATCTAATAACCATCAGCTTAGTGGTACCCAGACAGGTATTATTTAGTTAAGGCATCAATGATGCAAGAGCCAACAGACAACACCTGAGATCCCACTCTGGCCTCCCCATGTGCATTTACAGTCATACACTTGCATACTCGTACCACACACATATACCATACAGACATACACATACAAATCATGGCTGAACCAGGTCTGTAGAAGAAACAAGCCAATTATAATGCAGCAGCTTGACCTGTCTAAAAATGTGAATTTATGACATTCCTGATAGAGGTTTACTCAGTGTAGCACAAATTCTATTTTTTTTTTTAACCACAGAACACATGGAAGTAGCACAAATTCTAATTGGTGTTAATAATAAAATCTCAGAGTCAGCTATCACAGGCAGGATCTGAAGGATCACAGAAGCAGAACAGCCAGCCACTAGAGTTCTAACCTCTACTAATGCTCAGACTGAAGGGGCAATCGTCTCTCTATGAATCTTTAGACTGAATTGTCTCCTCCACCCAGCCATTTCACTCCTGTCCTAGTGCTGGGATTAAAGGTGTGAGCCACTACTGCCTGGCTCTATTTCTCTTTTAGACTGGATCAGTTTCATATAGCCCAGGGTGGCCTTAAACTCACAGAAATCCATCTGCCTCTGACTCCCCAGTGCTGGGATTAAAGGTGTGTACCACCACTGCCTGGCCTCTATGACCAACTAGTGGTTTAGCTTTGCAATCTGATCTTCAGGCAAATTTATTAGATTACAAACAAAATCTAAGTACAACTCAAGAGGATTTATATCAGCTGTGTGACCCGGGGATCTTTGGGTATCAGTACTGTTTCAACCTGCCCCACAGTTTTCCAAACTGATCAGTTTCTTGTCTGAACACACCAAGAGCCCTTTAAGCAAATAATTAACATGCAAGCAAATGTGCTAAGTAGGTTGAGTGCTTCTGTAACAGTAGAGGTGAAAGGGGTTAAAATACTTGAGAAGCTGATTCTCAGTCGAAACCAAACCAGTCTGTCCACAAAAAGAAATCAGATGAACACTGACAGCTCTGGAGGGCATGAAAGAAATCCTCACTTCATCCACCCCATTAGCTGAAATGGCTGCTCAGTCCTGATTTGGGGCACAAACTAGAAAGCTGTTGTTTCTGAAACTGTTCTTCTAAGATCCCAGTCTGCTTTCTGTTGTAATAAACACCATAAGAAAATGCAATATGGAAAGGAAAGGGTTTGTTTCCCTTCCACATCACAGTCTGTCACTGAGGAAAATCAGAGCAGGAAGCCCTGGGTAGGAGCTGAAGCAAAGACTGAAGGAACATTGATTACTGGCTTGATTTTCATGGCTTTCTCAGCCTTTTTTCTTATACAACTCAGGCCCACTTGCCTAAGGGTGTCATTGCCCACGTTTTCTGGGCCCTCCCACATCAATCATTAATCAAGAGACTTACTACATACTTGCCTGCTGGAGCAATTCCTCAATTGAAGTGTCCTCTTCCCAGCTTGTGTCGTTAACAAAAAAAAAGAACCAACACAATTGGCCCCTTGTCAACATGTCATACAAATACTTCACAATTAAACCATAATCTTTTTTTTTTTTTTTCGAGACAGGGTTTCTCTGTGTAGCTCTGGCTGTGCTGGAACTCACTTTATAGACCAGGCTGGCCTTGGACTTGGAGATCCACCTGCTTCTGCCTCCCTAGTGTTGGGATTATAAGCATGCACCACTGCCATGACCACCTGGCTCCTATGAAATCAGTTAAATTGGCATGTGACTATTGGTGCTAACTGTTATGACTTTCCTCACCTTGTTTTTTCATGATTATGGGAACTAACACAGTCACTCAAGCTTCTGGGATTGTCTCTAGTGAGATGGCCAAAAAGGACTCTATTGACAGAGTAGTATGACTACTTAGAAAATAGTGCACCTTAGAGTTCCAACCACAAAACCTTGAAGATAATCTTTGCTTAAGAAGTTATCTAAGGGGCTAGAGAGATGGCTCAGTGGGTAAGAGCACTGACTGCTCTTCCAGAGGACCCAGGTTCAATTCCCAACACCTACATGGCAGCTCACAACTGTCCAGAATTCTCGTTCCAAGGGACCTGACACCCAAGGCAAAATACCAATGTACATTAAATAAAATTAAAGATATTTTAAAAAATTTAAAAATAAAGGTGTGTGCCACCACTGCCTGGCCTAACTAGTGTGGCTAGCTCTGCACTCTGATCTTCAGGCAAGTTTTATAAAAAAAAAAAAAAAAAAAAAAAAGTCATCTAAGGAGTCATGATCTCCTGTATCTTGACCCACTACATTATTAAAGGAATTAACATGCCTTTTCTGTTTTTACAAACTGTTCCCAACAATACCCGTTGAGTCTAAGTCCTGACCTCCTGAAACTGAGAAGCTTCTGTAAGGCAAAGAACACAGTTAACAAAACAAAACGGCAGCCTACAGAATGGGAAAAGATCTTCACCAACCCCACGTCTGACAGAAGGCTGATCTCCAAAATGTACAAAGAATTCAAGGAGCTAGACATCAAACTACCAAATAATTCAATTAAAAAATGGGGCACAGATCTGAACAAAATTCTCAACAGAGGAAGCTCAAATGGCCAAAAGACACTTAAGGAAATGCTAAACATCCTTAGCCATCAGGGAAATACAAATCAAAACAACCGAGTACCATCTTACACCTATCAGAATGGCTAAGGTCAAAAACACTGATGACAGCTTATACTGGAGAGGATATAGACTAAGGGGAACACTCCTCCATTACTGGTGGGAGTGCAAACTTGTACAGCCATTTTGGAAATCTGTATGGCGGTTACTCAGAAAATTGGAAATCAGTCTACCTCAAGCCCCAGCAATACCACTTTTGGGCATATACCTAAAGAAGGCACACTCACACCGCAAGGACATTTGCTCAACTATGTTCATAGCAGTACTATGTATAATAGCCAGAACCTGGAAACAACCTTCAATCAAAGAATGGGTAAAGAAAATGTACATTTACTCAATGAATGGCATCTTGAAATTTGCAGGCAAACAGATGGAATTTGAAAAAAAAAAATCCTGAGTAAGGTAACCCAGACCAAGAAATACAAACACGATATGTACTCACTCATTAGTGGATATTAGACGTAAAGCAAAGGATAACCAGCCTATAGTCCATGACCCCAAATAAAAACTAGGTAACAAGAACCCTAAGGGAGACATACATGGTTCTCCCAGGAAAGGGAAACAGACAAGATCTGAGAAAATTGGGCAAGTGGGGGGAGAGGTAGAGAAAAGGAGAACAAGGGGGAATGGGATGGTCAGTGGGGGAAGGACAGAGAGGTAGAACAAGCAAAGAGATAGAGGGAGCCATTATGGGGCTAGGGAGAAGCCTGGCACTAGGGAAGCTCTCAGGAATCCACAAGGATGACCCCAGCTAAGACTCTAAGCAATAGTGAAGAGGGTGCCTGAACTGCCCTTCCCCTGTAATCATACTGATGACTACTTATTGTCATCATAGAACCTTCATCCAGTAACTGATGGAAGCAGATGCAGAGATCCACAGCTAAGCACTGGGCCAAGCTCCCAGAGTCCAGTTGAAGAGAGGGAGAAGTGATAATATGAACAAAGGGGTCAAGACCATGATGGGGGCTGGGCAGTGGTGGCACATGCCTTTAATCCCAGCACAAGAGCTAGTTCCAGGACAGGCTCCAAAGCAATACAGAGAAACCCTGACTGGGAGAAAAAAAAAAAAAAACATGATGGGGAAACCCACAAAAGCAGCTGACACAAGCTAGTTGGAGTTCACTGATTCCAGACTGACGCCATAGGACTGTAGTACTAGGCCCTCTGAATGTGGGTGATAGTTGTGTGGTTTGAGCAGTTTGTGGGGCTACTGGTAATGGGATCTGGATTTATCTGGCTTTTGGGGGCCTATTTTTTTATGGATACCTTGCTCAGCCTAGATTCAGGGGTCAGGGAAGGCCTTGGTCCTGCCTCAACATGATGTGACAGACATTTGTTGACTTCCCATGGGAGGCTATTCCCTCTCTGAGCAATGGATGGTGGTGAAGTGGGGAAAAGGTGGGGAGAGCAAGAGGAGGGGAGGGAAAGGGAACTGGGATTGGTACGTAAAATAAAAAGATTGTTTTTTAAAATATTTTTAAAAATAAATAAGTAAAACATTAAAAAAAAAAAAACCAAAACTAAGTTCCGAAGGGCAGTAGTGGTAAACACCTTTAATCCCAGCATTTGGGAGATGGGGCAAGCAGATCTCTGGGTTTGAGGCCAGCTTGGTCTACAGAGGAAGCTCCAGGACAGCCAGGGCTACAGAAAGAAACCCTGACTCGGGGGGGGGGGGTCTAATTTCCCAGAAACTATTTGTGAGGTTTGTTGGTTTTTTTTTTGTTGTTGTTGTTGTTTGTTTTGTGTTTTGTTTGTTTCTCAAGACAGGATTTCTCTGTAGCTTTGGAGACTGTCCTGCAACTTGCTTTGTAGACCAGGCTGGCCTTGAACTCACAGAGATACACCTGCATCTACCTCCTGGGATTAAAGGTGTGCACCACCACCACATAGCTCTATTTGTGAGTTTCAATGACTTCATTTCTCAAGACTGCCAATAACTCAGTCACTCTCTGTGTTCTGTAAACAGAGACTGCTTGTTTGTTCCCGGCCACCTAGATCAGACTAATCACACAGAAACTATATTAATTATAACACTGCTTGACCTAAGGCTTCTTATTAACTAACTCTTGCATCTTAAATTAACTCATTTCTTTTCATCTGTGTATCACCACGGTGCTGCGGCTTACTGGTAAAGCTCTGGCATGTCTTTCTCCTTTGGCAGCTACCTGGTGTCTCTCTGACTCTGCCTATTCTCTCTCTATATATCTCTTCCAGCCTGGCTATATTCTGTCTTGCCATAGGCCAAAGCAGTTTCTTTATTAACCAATTGAATTCATAGCATAAAGAGGGGAATCCCATATCATCTCCCTTTTCTGTCTAAATAAACAGGAAGGTTTTAACTTTAACATAGTAAAATTACATATACAAAACAGTTCTCAAGCCAGAATTATTGTTACAATATTTATTCCATTTATTTGGCAAATTAAGGAAAATACTCTATCATCTATCCCATCTTTGTGAGTCTAAAGTTTATATCTAATTTATCCTTTACCATTCTAAGGAATTCTATAACTATAACTATGTGTCTTCAACTCTTCAAAGACCCCAGAAGGATATGATATTACCTAAGTTAACAGGAAGTGCATTGTAAGCAACTTCTAAAACTCTAGAATTGACAGACACATCCTGCTGCCTAGACAGTCACCCAAAGTTCTTCTGTAACATTGGGGCATCCATCTTCAGCCTAAAGGCCCATAGTATCTGCCAGACTTTTCCATGAAGCAGGAAATTTGAAAGACTGTTCAGTCACTTTCTCTTGTGTCCTGCAGAATGTCTGGCAGTATCTTCTGTGAAGCAGGAACCCTGAAAGACTGTCTCACCTTCTTTAGGCAAGTTCAGCAGTCATTTTTCTGTGGATCCTGCATATCCAGTTTATACAGCATACCACCAAGCAGTTCAGGCAAAAGCAGTTTCTTGCCAAAATGGCTAGCCTTGTCACATTGAAGGCAAATTCCATAATGAGTTTCTCCAATGCCCATCAACCTCTCTGAAGTAATTGGTGTTGCCAGAAACAGACATGTCTCATTGTTGAAAAAGTCTAAATTCTTAAAACATTTTAAATACCATATTCCATAGATCTTTGAAGTGTTGAAGATTATCTAACCGAAATATATCTTTATATATTTAGAAAACCTAACATGACTAAAAGTTTGATTATTATAGACTATTAATCTATATTTCTTAACTATACATTACATTTTTAAATGAGCTGCACAAACACAATACCTTAAAAAAGAGCAGAAATACAAATACACAGTGTAGCAAATCAACCTTAAATTTGTATCAATAGACCAAAGTCCATACCAATGCAAAGTATTCATCTTATATCATAACTCTCCTTTAAATGAAAATGAACATTTATAAACAATCATTTTGGGAATTTGGGCATTGTTTTTTCCAAACTGATTCCTTCTGTTTGTTAAGCGAAATATTTTTAGGGTTCACAGAGACCTTTCGAGGGGGTCTTGTTCCATCAAGCCACATTAGCCTGGAAGGAATCCACAGGTTCTCGTCTCCTGTGGAAATAAAAGCAGAACCTCTTTTCCAAAGCAACATATCCTTAGTTCCAAATTTTGAAGTCAAGATACCTTTATACTGGTTTAACTTAGCAGCCTGTACGATGAACTGTCTCTCTGTACTTAGCTCATTTACAGTCAAAAAATTCAAAAACACAATATTATACATAATCCAGGCTTTCTGTGTATTTCCCATCTTAAATGGCCTTTTAAAAATACTTTTACTCCTTTAATCTGTCTTATTACTTTTACTGTCTCTTCAAAGACTTTGTTTTATTTCTTTAACTATTTCTTTTTATAACTGACTATACTCTTTTTCTTCTCTCTCCCAAGCCTACATACATTTCTCCAACACTGTGACCCATTCAGAGGTTTTTTTTCATCTGAATCTGTCTTTATTGCATATCTGTATTCATTTTCTGACCTGGAATGCTTGTTTTCTTTTAAATGCTAAGTGGGCATGACTAGGACCAACTCCACAGCCCTGCCTGTTGCTTCCACCCTGTCCAACATGGCAGAGGTGTACTCACTGCCTCTGCAAGCCATGCTCACTGCCCCAGCTCCAGGGACATAGCAAGTCTATGTTGCAGACATTAAGCAACTTGCTGCATGCTGCTCACAAACCCCATTTAAGTGTTTGACCTCCTGAAAGAGCCAGAGTTATTCATGCTGCCAGCACGAACCAGGAAGCTGTCTTTCAAAGAAGCCCTGCTGTCTTTGCTGCTAATGCTGAGTCAGAAAGTCTCTAAAAGGAGCTGCATCCCACAAACACAGCCTAGCTGAAGAAAAAAATGCAGCTACCAAGAAATTGCACTTGGATCCCATTTCTGTGGGTCTAGAATCCCCTTTTTTTTCTTCTTAAGCTTTTTTTTAGGTCTCATGTGGATCCATGCACAGACAGTGGGCGCCATTTTGTAAACAGAGACTGCTCATTTGTTCCCAGTTATCCAGACCTGAATTATCACACAAAAACTATATTAATTACAACACTGCTTGGCCTATTAGCTCAGCTTTTTAATTAACTCTTGCATTTTAAATTAACCCATTTCTATTAATCTGTATATTGCCACGAGACTGTGGCATCTTTTTCCTTTGGCAGCTACATGGCGTCTTTCTGACTCTGCCTACTCTCTCTTTCTCTTCCAGCCTGGCTATATTCTGCCCTGCCATAGGCCAAAACAGCTTCTTTATTAACCAATGGTATTCACAGCACACAGACGGGAACCCACACTAGTTCATGAAGTGTTAATGAAGTGGCCGCACAAGTCTTTTTACCTTTTGAAAGAGCATACAGTGGCATAGCAGTGCCTACAGCACAATCACTTGTGAGGGAGGCCTTCAAGAGACCTCTGAGGCTTAAGATTTACAAGAAATCATGTAAGAAAAGATGAGCACTCACTGTCTAAGTCTCCATTTTAAGGAAAGAACACTCTTCTGCTTTCACAATAACCTCTTCCTAAGATACCTGCCAAGAAGCCAATTGCTCAGAAACTACCAGGTCTTGATATTAGGGTTTCTGCTGTCTCTTTTCTTTTTAGGACTGGAAATAACAGTCTTGGGTTTGTAAGACTTCATGTTACTTACTGAGATGGTCCTATGGGCCACTTTACCTGAAGTGAAGAAGACATGGTGACGGAGTAGGAATGAGTACTTCTGACACAGTGACTCTCAGAGATGCATCCAAGAGACTGCTGAGACAGTACTCTCACAATGTTAGAGACAGAAAAACAGCTACTGCCTGCTTCCTGTGTACATTTTCAAAGCAAAGAATATCTTCCTTTTTATTTCACAGTGACCTGTTCCTACAGAATCTGTTAAGAAGGCTAATATATCTGAGACTGTTTGGACATGCTGACAGAGCTTTCTCTTTTTTATTTGGTTTTTCAAGACAGGGTTTCTCTGTGTAACTGGCTGGTCTGGAACTCACTCTGTAGACCAGGCTGGCCTTGAACTCAGAGATCCACCTGCTCTGTCTCCTGAGTGCTGGGATTAAAGGTGTGTGCCACCATACCTATCTTACATTATTTATCTTAAGTAACAACTAACAAATTCAGTCTAAGGCTTATGGGACTATTGCTTAATGAGGTCGGCAGATAGACCTGAAATGAACAGTTAATGGTGCTGGGGGAGGAAACCCTGCACAGAATAAGTTACTTTTAGAGGTAATACAGAAAACATCTGCTGCTCACCTCTCTCAGAAAGTCATATAAGGAAACACTACCCTCCTGACCTCCTAAGAGGTCTTATATGGAAACAGGTTCACTTCATTCCTACACCCTTTCTAACCCTAGCCCTCAATTTGACTCCAGCATTTACTGTAAAGTAACTTTAGCCATAACCATAACCATTTATGTATTCCTAGAGCACACCTGTATCAAAACATAACCTTCAATTTAACCGTAATTCTAATCCCAGCACAGATCCATGACTGAAGGCTAACATTCATAACATATCTCTAAACAAGCACCAATCCCTAAACATATGCCTAACCCTAGAACTAACTAACCTTAACCTTAGCCTCAACTAATTCTAACTCTAGAACTAACCCTAAGCCTAACCCTGGATGTAACATTAAAACTTATCCCACCCCTACACCATCACCCAAACCATAATGCTAAAGGAACAATAAGCCTAAGCCTAACCATAGGTCTACCCTAACACTCGCTGCATCCTAATCCTAACTGACCCAGAACAAAACATAATCTTAGACCTAACCCAATTCCTAAATGAAACCCTAACCATACCATTAGTCCTAGTCATAGCCATAAAAGAGGACGTAGAGTTGAGTCTGCTCCTAGCCCAAACACTAGCACTAATCCTCTAAAATCGCAAGCCAGTCATAACCCTGACATGGCCTCTAATTCAAATATTAAACACAGCTCTAATGATAATTTAGACCAATCCAAAAGGCAGTCATAAACTTAAAGCTAGCCCCAAGTCTAGCAATAGCACTTGTCCTGAGAGTAGCTCTGGCCCTAACCTTAATCATAGTCATACCACTCACCCAAATTAAAATCTAACTCTAACCTAAGTCCTAAACATTTTGCTACCCTAACACTAACCAATACTTGAAATGAACTCTAACTCTAGACATAAGCATAACCCTAAACTTCTCTAAACATAAATATATACCTAATTCTAGCCCTAAACCTAAATCTGACATTAAAACAAACCACAATCCTAAACAAAAAGAAAAATAAGAAAAATATGACTCATATTCTAAAACTTAACCTAGCCCTAGTCTAAGCCTTGCTTTATTCATACCATAAACCAAGCCCTAACTTTAAACCCTAGTCCTAACCATAACTCTAGCCCCAAACCAAAAATTAACCTAGTCCTGACCCTAAAACTAGTGTTAAGTATAGACCCTTGACATAACACTAACACCAGTCCCAGCCTTCCAACCTGAGTCTACTCTAACCTTAAGCCTTAAACCTAACATTAACAATTGTCCTAACCTTTAAGGCAATGGCACCAACCCTTTAATCCCAGAATTTAGGAGTCAGAGGCGGGCAAATCTCTGAGTCCGAGGCCAGTCTGGTCTTCAGAATGAGTCCTGGGACAGCAGGGGCTACACAGAGAAACCCTGTCTTGAAAAAAGAAAACAAACAAAAACAAAAAAAGCCCTAACCTAATCCTAGAACACTAACAATAATCAGGGATGAGCATAAGGACAGGCCTAACCCTGCACAAACCCTAACAGTGGGCCTAACCATAGCACTAACAGAATTATTAACTAACCCTAACCCTTACCAAAGATCAAAATCAAACTTCAGCCTTAATTCTAATGGTAAACATACCTTAGTCATAACCCTAGCCATCAATCTAAAACCTATCCTTGCCATAATTCTAATCCTACCCTAATCATAGCCAAGATCACATACCCTAGGCCTAATCTCAGCTCCTAACCTAACTTTATCCCTGACCCTAAACCTAGATATAAACTCATCTTAACCCTAAACCTATCCATAACCCTGACACTGTCCTTAGTAATAACAATAACCATAAACCAAACCTTAGCCTAAACCTAACACTCAAACTAATGCTACACTTAATACATACTTTAGGGCTCACCTTAATATAAACCCTAAACAAAGGCCAGGCGGTGGTGGCACATGCCTTTAATCCCAGCACTCGGGAGGCAGAGGCAGGATCAGGACCAGCCTGGTCTACAGAGCTAGTTCCAGGACAGGCTCCAAAGCCACAGGGAAACCCTGTCTCGAAAAACTAAAAAAACAAAAAAACAAAAAACCCTAACCATTGCCCACACCCTAAACATAAAATAGTCTAGCCCTAAACCAAATAATAAAACTAGTCCTAACTCTAATGCCAGTCCCAGTGATGACACTAACCTTTGTCCTGCCAGAATCAGACCTAGACCTAAACCTAACCAAAACCCAAAACTTAACCTAGCCCTAAAACTAAGTCTTGCCTCAATACTAATCCTAACCCTATGTCCAACCATAACCCTAAATCTAACCACATCCCTTATACTTACCATAGCCAAATTGCTAACCCCATCCCTAGCCATAAACACTAAACCAACCCACAGCCGTAACATTAACCAAAGGCCTAACTAAAAGCCCAAGTCTAACAGCAACTTTAAACCTAATCTCAGCTGGACCTCTTAGCCAACCAAAAATAACCTTAGACTACATATAATCCTAGCTAAGTTATAACACTTAACCTAAACCTAGGCAAGCACAAACCCTACTCCTAGCAACAAACATGGTTTTAGCCATAATAAAACCTAACCCTAATCCCATTCTAACCTAGATCTCCCTGTCCCTAAATCAGTGGTTCTCAATCTGTGGGTTGTGACCCCTTAGGGATCCTTTCACAGGAGTCACATATCAGATATCCTGCATATCAGATATTTACATTACAATTCATAACAATAGCAAAATTATAGTTAAGAAGTAAACAAAAATAATTTTATGGCCAAGAGGTGGTGGCACACACCTTTAATCCCTGCCCCCAGGATGCAGAGGCAGGTGGATCTCTGTGAGTTCAAGGCCAGCCTGGTCTAGAGAGCAAGTTTCAGGACAGGCTCCAAAGCTGCATAGAGAAACCCTATCTTGAAAATAACAAGAAAACAAAATAAATAAATATTTATTTATTATGTATACAATGTTCTGCCTAATTAGAGGCCTGCACACCAGAAGAGGGCACCAGATCTCATTATAGATGGTTGTGAGCCACTATGTAGTTACTGGGAACTGAATGCAGGACCTCTGGAAGAGCAATCAGTGCTCTTAACCTCTAAGTCATCTCTCCAGCCACCCTAGAAGAACTCTTAACACTCATACTAAGCCTAAATCTATGCATAATTGAGAGGATCCCTGCAGGAGGCGTCATACAGAGAAGCAAATCACATGAAGAGATAAGAGTGAAAACCGGGTATAGGTTGACTTGGTCAACCTGGATCAGACTTTGGGGAGTCTAATAACAGGTAGTTTATTCCCAATGTATTTAGCACAATGGAGTTTGGAAAAAAGTTTCCTGGTATAATACAATCCCTCATTGCGCCCGAGACATGAGCAGATCAGGATTGACCCAGTGACCAGATCCAGAGCCAGCGATCTCCACCAGAACAGGTACAAGGGAGTAACCGCTGAGCGAGTGAGCCAGAGCCAGAAACTGCTGAGGGTCTGGACGTGAATCTGGGACCTTCAAGGGAGTGGACGTAGGCCAACACCCCTGTGGGTCTGAGTGAGAGTCTAGGACCTCCCAGGAACTAGGCCGGAGCCAGGACCTCCATCAGCCTGGGCGGGAGTGAGGCTGGGTCCTCCAAGGGAATAAGCAACCAGGGATCTCGACCAGGCCAGGCGCGAATCTGGGATCTCCGAGAGAGTAGGCCTGAGCCAGGTCCCCTGTGGGTTCAGGCATTGGTTTGAGACATCAAAGGGAAGAGGCAGGAACCTGTAACCCCTGTGGGTCCCAGTGTGAGTCTGAGACCTCTAAGGAAGCAAGCAGGTCCCCTGCCGGTTCTGGCGCACCCGAGCCTAGAACCTCCCAGGAAGTAGACTGGAACCAGAAACCTTTCCAGGCCCAACTCCAACCCAGGGACTTCTGCAGGAGGGAACCCAGCCTAGGACTTACAGGTACAGGTCAAAGCTGGTAATCTAAGCCAAAGTTGCCCAGGGGCAAGGAACTCCACCTTGGGCAACAAATTCCAAAGGAATGGAATTGAACTAGACTCCTAGGACAGAGAGAGGCAAGGAAACAAGCTCCACTGGGAGCAGAAGCCAGAAGCAAATCCAGCCCTGGGAGCCAACCCAGTCCTGGGACACTGATTGAGCCAAGGACCTGACTCAGAGTCCGCAACCTCCGCCAGAACCAGAGTGGGACTGAACCAGTTACCTAAGACAAAGAGAGAACAAGCTCCACCAGGAGCAGGAGCCAGGAACAAACCTGGTCCCAGGACACAAGCGGGTCAGGATTGACCCAGCGACCAGATCCAGAGTCAGCAATCTCCACCAAAACAGGTCTAACTCCAAGCCAGGGATATCTACAAGAGGAGATCCAGACCAAGATTTACAGAAACAGATCAAAGCCAGCAGCCTAGACCAAAGTAGGCTTGAGACAGCAAACACCAAGGGAGCAGACCAAAACACTGGAGCACTGAGCTACCTCCAGAAACAGGAATAACCAACAAAGTAACTCGAACTGGGACACTGACTGTACCACTAGGAAAACCATCTTAGCTTTCGATCTACTGGCACCTAGGGGATTATTCAACAGAATCTCAGACAGCACCAACCACACCTATTAGAGGAAAAGATTAGTAGAAAAGGTAAGATCACAAGCTACACCACAAAGAACAACACAATACCAGTGAAACCCAAAGACCCTACAAAAGTAAGACCTGAACAACCAAATATGGATGACCCAGAAGAAAATGAACTAAAAAATAACCACAAGAGAATATCTGAAATTCTTAAAATGAATTGAGAAATTATCTTAAAGAAATGGAAGAAAAAACAAACAAAAAATTGGAAGATATCACCAAACCACTTAAAGCAAACCAAGAAAAAGAACTCAAACATATAACAGAAACTATTCAGGACTTGAAAACTGAGATAGAAAAAATAAAGAAAACACAAGCCGAAGGAATTATAGAAATAGAAATCATGAAGAAACGAACAGGAATCACAAATGCAAGTACAAACAACAGAATACAAGAAATGGAAGATAGAATCTCAAGTGCGGAAGATAAAATAGAGGAAATAGACTCATGAGTTAAAGAAAACATTAAATCTAACAAAAGCTTAACCCAAAATATCAATGAAATATGGGACAACATAAAAAGGCCAAATCTTAGAATAACAGGTATAGAAGAAGGAGAAGAAAGTCAGCTCAAAGGCATGGAAAATTTATTTAACAAAATCATAGAAGAAAACTTTCCCTACCTAAAGAAAGATATGCCTATGAAGATACAAGAAGCTGACAGAACACCAAATAGACCGGATCCAAAAAAAAGTCCTCTTGCCACATAATAATCAAAACACTAAACATACAGAGTAAAGAAAGAATATTAAGAGCTGCAAAGGAAAAAAGGACAAGTAACATATAAAAGTAGACCTATGAGAATTACACCTGACTTCTCAGTGGAGACAATGAAAGCCAGAAGGTCAAGGTCAAGCATTATGCAGACATTGAGAGACCACAGATGCCAGCCCAGGCTACTA
This sequence comes from Ondatra zibethicus, assembly GCA_004026605.1. Lineage (NCBI taxonomy): Eukaryota > Metazoa > Chordata > Mammalia > Rodentia > Cricetidae > Ondatra > Ondatra zibethicus. The sequence continues at coordinate 77,028 of PVIU01002363.1, read as the reverse complement.
TACCCAGCAAAACTGTCGATTACCATAGAAGGACAAAACAAGATGTTCCATGACAAATCTAGATTACACCAATACCTAGCCACAAAGCCAGCCCTACACAAAATACTAGAAGGAAAACTCCAACCCAAGGAAGATGGCTACACCAACAAAAACACACACAATTGATGATCTCATTACCAAATTCTGAAGAAGAAAAATAACATCACCAACGATGAAAACCAAATTAACAGGAAATACCAGCCATTGGTCATTAATATCCCTTAATGTAAATGGACTCAACTCACCCATAAAAAAGCACAGGCTAACAGATTGGATACGAAAACAGAACCAATCCCTCTTTTGCATACAAGAAACACATCTCAACCTCAAAGACAGACATCATCTCAAAGTAAAAGGTTCGGAAAAAATATATCAATCAAATGGACCTAAGAAACAAGCAGGTGTAGCTATCCTAATATCTGACAAAATAGACTTCAAGCTAAAATCAGTCAAAAGAGACAAAGAAGGACATTTCATATTAGTCCAGGGAAAATCCATCAAGAGGAAATTTCAATATTGAACATCTATGCTCCAAATACAAGGGCAGCTTCATATGTCAAAGAAACACTTCGAAAGCTTAAATCATATATTAAACCCCCTTTCACCACTGGACAGGTCAATCAGGCAAAAAATGAACAGAGAAATAAGAGAACTAACAGATGTTATGACTCAAATGGATTTAACAGATATCTATAGAATATTCCATCCAAACAGAAAAGAATATACCTTCTTCTCAGCACCTCATGGAACCATCTCAAAAACTGACCACAAACTCGGTAACAAAACAAACCTCAACAATGTACCTTATCAGATCACCATGCTTTAAAACTAGAAGTCAACAGCAATACCAATTCCAGAAAACCCACAAACACATGGAAATTAAACAGTGCTCATCTGAATCATCAATGGGTGAAGGAAGAAATAAAAGGGGAAATTAAAGACTTCCTAAAATTCAATGCAAATGACCACACAACATACCCAAATTTATGGGACACAATGAAAGCAGTGTTAAGAGGCAAGTTCATAGCACTAAATGCCTACATAAAGAAACTGGAAAAATCCCACACTAGTTAATTAACAGAACAATTGAAAACTTTAGAACAAAAAGAAGCAAACTCACCTAAGAGAACTAGACGGCAAGAAATAATCAAACTGACAGCTGAAATCAACAAACTAGAAACAAAGAAAACAATACAAAGAATCAATGAGACAGAGTTGATTCTTGGAGAAAATCAACAAAATAGACAAACCTTTATCCAAACTAACCAAAAGGCAGAGAGAGAATATCCAAATTAACAAAATCAGAAATGAAAAGGGGGACATAACAACAGACACGGAGGAAATATAGAGGATCATCAGGTCATATTTTGAAAACCTGTACTCCACAAAATTGGAAAATTTAAAGGAAATGGACAACTTTCTGGATAAATATCACTTACCAAAATCAAATCAAGACCAGATAAGCAAATTAAACAGACCTATAACTGCTGGAGAAATAGAAACAGTCATCAAAAGTCTCCCAACCAAAAAAAGCCCAGGACCAGATGGTTTCAGCTCAGAATTCTACAACACTTTCAAAGAGGAACTAATACCAATACTCCTCAAATTATTTCACACAATAGAAACAAAGGGAACATTGCCAAACTCTTTTTATGAGGCTACCATTACCCTGATACCCAAACCACAGAAAGACAAAACTAAGAAAGAGAATTACAGACCAATCTCACTCATGAATATTGATGCAAAAATACTAAATAAAATACTAGCAAATCGAAACCAAGAACACATCAGAACCATCATCCACCATGACCAAGTCGGCTTCATCCCACAGATTCAGGGATGGTTCAACATACGAAAATCTGTCAACGTAATCCACCATATAAACAACTGAAAAATCAAAACAACATGATCATCTCATTAGATACAGAAAAAGCATTTGACAAAATACAACATTTCTTCATGATAAAAGTCTTGGAGAGAGCAGGGATACAAGGAACATACCTAAACATAATTAAGGCAATATACAGCAAGCCAACAGCCAACATCAAACTAAATGGAGAGAAACTCCCAGCAATTCCAGTGAAATCAGGAACAAGACAAGGTTGTCCACTCTCTCCATACCTATTCAATATAGTTCTTGAGGTCCTAACTAGAGCAATAAGACACCAAAGGGAGATCAAGGGGTTACACATTGGAAAAGAAGAAGTCAAACTCTCACTGTTTGCTGATGATCTGATAGTTTACATAAGTGATCCCAAAAATTCTACCAAAGAACTTCTACAACTCATAAACACATTCAGCAATGTAGCAGGATACAAGATTAACTCAAAAAACTCAGTAGCCCTCCTGTACACGGATGATAAAAGGGCTGGGGAAGAAATCAGAGAATCAACACCCTTCACAATAGTCACAAATGGCATAAAATATCTCGGAGTAACTCTAACCAAACAAGTGGAAGACTTGTATGACAAGAACTTTACATCTTTGAAGAAAGAAATTGAAGAAGACACCAGAAAATGGAAAGACCTCCCATGCTCTTGGGTAGGCAGAATTAATATAGTAAAAATGGCAATCTTACCAAAAGCAATCTACAGATTCAACGCAATGCCTATCAGAATCCCAGTAAAATTCTTCAAAGACCTCGAAAGAACGGTATTCAACTTCATTTGGAAAAGCAAAAAACCCAAGAGAGCCAAAACAATCCTGGGCAACAAAAGAACTTCTGGAGGCATCACAATCCCTGACTTCAAACTATACTACAGAGCTACAGTACTGAAAACAGCCTGGTACTGGCATAAGAACAGACAGGAGGACCAATGGAACCAAATAGAAGACCCAGATATCAATCCACACATCTTCGAACACCTGATATTTGATAAAGAAGCAAAAAATATCAAATGGAAAAAAGAAAGCATATTTAACAAGTGGTGCTGGCATAACTGGATATCAACATTTAGAAGAATGAAAATAGATCCATATCTATCACCATGTACAAAACTCAAATCCAAATGGATCAAAGACCTCAACATAAAGCCAGCCACACTGAACCTTATAGAAGAGAAAGTATGAAGCACACTTGAACGCATTGGCACAGGGAACCACTTCCTAAATAGAACCCCAGCAGCACAGACACTGAGAGAAACAATTAATAAATGGGACCTCCTGAAAATGAAAAGCTTCTGTAAAGCAAAGGACACAGTCAACAAGACAAAACGATGGCCTACAGAATGGGAAAAGATCTTCACTAACCCCACATCAGACAGAGGTCTGATCTCCAAAATATACAAGGAACTCAAGAAATTGGACACCAAAAGAACACATAATCCAATAAAAAAAATGGAGTATAGACCTAAACAGAGAACTCTCAACAGAGGAATCTAAAATGGCTGAAAGACACTTAAGGAAATGTTCAACATCCTTAGTCATCAGAGAAATGCAAATCCAAACAACTCTGAGATTCCATCTTAACACCTGTAAGAATGTCCAAGATCAAAAACACTGATGACAACTTATGCTGGAGAGGTTGTTGGGAAAAGGGAACACTTCTGCATTGCTGGTGGGAACGCAAGCTGGTACAGCCTCTATGGATGTCAGTGTGGTGATTTCTCAGAAAATTAGGAAACAACCTTCCTCAAGACCCAGTAATTCCACTTTTGGGTATATATCCAAAGGATGCTCAATCATGCCACAAGGACATGTGCTCCACTATGTTCATAGCAGCTTTGTTTGTCATAGCCAGAAACTGGGAACAACCTAAATGCCCCTTGATCGAAGAATGGATAAAAAAAAAAAGTGGTACATTTACACAATGGAGTACTACACAGCAGAAAAAAATAACGACAGCTTGAATTTTGCAGGAAAATGGATGGAACTAGAAAGCATTATTTTGAGTGAGGCAACCCAGACACAGAAAGACAATTATCACATGTACTCACTCATAGGTGGTTTTTAAACATAAGGAAAAGAAAACCAGCCTACAAACCACAATCCCAGAGAACTTAGACAACAATGAGGACACTAAGAGGGACCTACATACATCTAATCTACATGGGAAGTAGAAAGTATAAAAAGACAAGATCTCCTGAGTAAATTGGGAGCATAGGGACCTTGGGGGAAGGTTGAAGGAGGGAGGGAAGTAACTGGGAAGGGAGCAGAGAAAAATGCAAAGCTCAATAAATATCATGGAAAAAACATAAAACAAACAAACAAAAAAAAACAGAAAACAATCCCTCATTGTCCCTCATTGCACAAAGAAGTGTAATTACACTGAAACTCAACTCAGGGTACATATTATTTCTCCCAAGAAGATGGGTTCTAAAGATAGGCTACCTGTACCAGATTAAGGGCCTAAGGATCTGACCAGATCTAGGTGACACAGATAGTACAAAAGTCATCTGGGCTGCAGAGCAGTGGTAGCTCACACCTTTAATCCCAGCAGTCGTGAGGCAGAGGCAGGCAGATCTCTGTGAGTTCAACCTGTTCTACAAGAGCTAGTTCCAGGACAGGCTCCAAAGCTACAGAGAAACCCTTTCTTGAAAAACCAAAAAAAAAAAAAAAAAAAAAAAAAGCAGGGGGACATTTGGGCTATTAGCCACCTCTGGTCCTGGTTGTAGGAGCTTAATATATTGATATGACCTGACCCAACAGATAACACAGACCACCAGGCCTCAGTCATTTCCAGTTCTCAGCTTTCTGGATGGAAGTACAGGTTTTTCATCTTTCCCATTGGAAATACAGTCCTGCTTAACATTCCTGATTAGTAGGGAAAAGGTCCTTCATGCTACGTTCCCAACACATAATCTTAATCCTATCTTGCTGTGGGACAATAGTCTTTTATCCTATTATTATTTTTACTTGTATTATTTTTAATAAAATGCCAGCCAGAAAGTATAGGAAGGGTGACCAGGCAGGAAGCAGAGGCAGGGCAATGAGAAATTCTGGGAAGAGGGAAGTTTCAGTCTGCAGTAGTTACCCAGACAGAGAGAAAGCCAGACACAGAGCAAGCAAGATGTGACTGCCTCGCCAAAAAGGAACTAAGCCACGTGGCTAACAAAGACAAATAATATGGGCTAATGTAAGTTATAAGAGTTAATAAGAAGCCTGAGCTAATGGGCCAACCAATTTATAATTAATGTAGACCTCTGTGTGTTTCTTTGGGACTGAACAGCTGCAGGACCAGGCAGGACAGAAACTTCAGTCCTAAATTTATGCCTAGCATAGTTGTAACTCTACAACTATCAAAAGTTATATACTAACCCTAACAATAGCCTTTTTTAAAAAAAACTTATTTATTATGTATATAGTGTTCTGGGCACCAGATCTCATTATTGATTGGTGTGAGCCATCATGTGGTTGCTGGGAATTGAACTCAGGACCTCTGGAACAATAGTCAGTTCTCTTAACCTCTGAGCCATCTCTTCAGCCCCCAGCCTTTGGATGAAAGGTAACTCTAGTCCTGACCATAACTCTAGTGGTAAGGGAACCCTAACCTAACCCAGCTCTAAGCCTAACAATGAACCCAGATATAAATCTAACTTTAACTCTACCTATAGCCCTAACTCTAATCACAATAAAGCCCCAACCCTAACCTTAAACCAAACCCTGAACCTAGCACTAACCCTGTCCAAAGAAAGTAATAATCTGGAGTATAACCCAAGTGGTAACCCTAAACATAGCTTTAGCCCTGACCCTAAGACCAGCCATAATGTAGACCCTAATCCTAGAATAACACTAACTATAACCCTAATGTAATGTTAAGCCAAGCCTCAGCTATGACCATACCCAATCTTAGCCCTCACAGTATCCCAACTATAACCCTACCATAACAATAGATCTATCCCTAATATTAACCCAAACCCTATAATTAACCTCAAGTCCAGGATAGAACCTAACCATAAACATAACCCTAAAATGAGTCACTGCCATCACACTTAATCATCAAACTGACACTAGACCTACCCCAACAATAAACCTAGCCAACATCCTAAAATAAAAATAACCATAACTCTGACACTAACCTACTCCTTAACAATGATCCTAAGCCTAGACCAAGTTGTAAAACTAACCTTCATTTCAGTCCTAATCATAAGTAAGTCTGGACATTGTAGCAAGCTTTCTTGTCAGACTATCTTTGAATCGCCAGCCCCCAAATAACAACATGGAGACTTCTTATTAATTATGAAAACTTGGTCTCAGCTTAGGCTCATTCCAAACTAGCTCTTATAAATCCTGCATTCTGCCACGTGGCTGTTCTACCTCTTTTTCATTTTGTATGTCCAACTTGTTCTGAGTCTTGCAGGTGTCTCATGTGAGCCTAAATTCATCTCCAGAGTTCCTCTCTGCCTGGAAGTCCTGCCTATTCTCTCCTGCCCAGCTTACTAGTCATTCAGCTCTTTCTTAAACCAATCACAGTGACACATCTTCACACAGTATAAACAAATATTCTACAACACCTAACCCTAACAATAACTCAAGAACCAACCATAAGCTGGGTGGTAGTGGCACATGCCTTTAATCCAGCACTTGGAAGGCAGAGGCAGGCGGATCTCTGTGAGTTCGAGGCCAACCTGATCTACAAGAGCTAGTTCCAGGACAGGTTCCAAAAATACAGAGAAACCCTGTCTTGAAAAACCAAAAAAAAAAAAAAAATCCCAACCATAACCATAAATTTAGTAATCATAAACCAAAAATAACCATAAGCCTAACAATAGCACTAACCCTAACAGAAGCCATAATATTAAATATAGGACCAGCACTAAGTCTAACCGTAACACAAGTCCCAACCATAACCCTAGAATTAGGCCTAAACTTAAAATCAGCCCTAACCCTAACCCGAACCCTACCTCTAACCCAAACTACATCCCTAATCTTTAACCCTAGCCATAACCATAACACTGAGCTTTGGCACTGGCCTAATTTGAGTTCTAACTCTAAATGAAATTCTAAACATATCCCTAACTCTAATTGTAGCCCAAGTCCTAACCTAAACCCTGACTGAAGGCACAAACAAAACCTTAGCTCTGTCATAGTCCAGCTTAACCCTAACCTTAGAAAAACTCCTAAGCCTAACTATAGGCCGAAACCTAAAACTATCCCCAGCCATAGCATTTGACCCTAGAACTAACCCAAACCCCAACCTTACATGTAACCCAAACAATATCCCAAGCTGTAACTGTAACACAAACCATAGACTAAACTAAACCCTCTCCTTCATCTAACCCTACCCATAGTCTTAACCTTAAGCACCGACTTAGGCCTAATTCTAAACCTCTAACAAAAACTCTAAACATGTCCCTAACTCTAATTGTAGCTCCAGCGCTTACCCTAAACATAACCAAAGATCCAGCCAGAACCATTTCCCTAAGCCTACCGTAAATATAACACATAATAACCCCAACAATAGGCTTAACCCTAACAATCCCTAACATTAACCCTGACCCCAGCCTTAAACCTAACTCTATACATAACCCTATCCATAAATCCAACTGTATATATAACCGTAACTAACACTAACATTTGACAGAAACCCCAACTGCAACCCAGATTGTAACCTAAGCCACAGCCTCAGCACTAAGCCTGGCCTTAAAACAAACCTAAGACATAATTACAGCCTTAAACCTAACAGGAGCTATAAACCTAACCCCATGTTTACACATAACTATAACCTTGAATCTAACACTACACACAACCTTAACTACATCTCTGCTTGTAACACAAACCCTAGGCTCAGCACTAACCTTCACTGTCACCATAGTCAACTCTAAAACAAGTCTGGCTGTGCAGCTAGCCCAATTATATGCCTAAGTATCACAAACTCATTCTAACTTAAACCTAAACCTAGAATTAAACCTACTTCTTGATCTAATACTAACTCCAAAACCTAAACTCCTACCTTTAACCTCTGCTGTTAACACTAATTCTCTAACTCTAACTATCTACAACTACATAACCCTAACCCTACTCCCAACCCTTTGACTAACCTGATAATACTAATCCTCAACTCTGTCTACAACTATATAACTCTAACCCTAACCCTACTCCCAACCCTTTGTCTAACCTGATAATACTAATCCTAACACTAACCCTAACTAACCCTGAGCATCAACTCTAACCATAACACTACATATGACAGAGATAGGAAATACATGCTTATGATCATACACCTACATATGATCCAGCTGGCAAATACAAAAATGTGAACATGCGTATGTTATACACCAGCATAATACAGATCTAGGAAATGCATGTATGTGAACCTGCAGGTATAAGCCCACCCATGACAAAGTTCAAAAATATGTGTGTCAGAATAGACATACACATCTACATGCATTTATACGTACATATGCCTGACCTAAGAAAAATATGTTTGTGAACAAGAACATATTCATCTACGTATAACAGCTAGGAAATACAAATGTGTGAATATGCACATAAACACATAACATAAAAGTTGGGAAATGTATGTATGTAAATGTATATGTGCATGTTCACATACATGAATTTCCTAGTTTTGTCATATACAGCAAATATGCTCATCTTTACATACATGTATTTTTTTAGTTGTGTGGTATGTAGGTATAAATGCAAGTCCACACACATATTTCCCTAGTTTTGTCATATGTAGATTTATATGTTCCCACAAATGTGTTTCCTTTTTTTTTCATATGTAGAAGTATATGGCCAGTGTTGTGGAATAATCCTTTTGTTCACTGTGTGAAGATGTGTCACTGTGATTGTTTAATAAAGAGCTGAATGGCTAATAGCTAGGCAGAAGAGAAGAGGCGGGACTTCTGGGGAAAGAGGGGAACTTGGGATGAATCTAGGGGTGCAGATTTCGCCACCAAGACACAGAGGAAGTTGGATGTACAGTATGAAGGAAAGGTAACGAGCTACATGGTAAAACATAGATTAATAGAAATGGATTAATTACCGGGCAGTGGAGGCTGGGGCAGTTAGAGGCTGGTCTACAATAGCTAGTTCCAGGACAATTCCCAAAGCTACAGAGAAACCCTGTTTTGAAAAACCAAAAAAAAAAAAAAAATCCTAAGATAAGACCAAACTTTCTTTTTTTAAAACAAAAAATATTTTATTTATTATGTACACAGTGTTCTGCTTCCATGTATGCCTTCAGGCCAGAAGACAGCACCAGATCTCATTGTAGATGGTTGTGAGCCACCATGTGGTTGCTGGGAATTTAACTCAGGACCTCTGGAAGAACAGTCAGTGTTCTTAACCTCTGAGCCATTTCTCCAGCCCTTGTCATCAGTGTTTTTTTTTTAAGATTTATTTATTTATTATGCATACAGTGTTCTGTCTGCATGTATGCCTGCTGGCCAGAAGAGGGCACCAGATGTCATTACAGATGGCTGTGAGCCACCATGTGGTTGCTGGAAACTGAACTCAGGACCTCTGGAAGAGCAGTCAGTGCCCCTAACCTCTGAGCCATCTCTCCATCCCCAAGACCAAACTTTCATAATTACTAATAAATCTGCATGTTGTTATTTGGGGGCTGGTGGTCCAAAGAAAGTCCAACTAGAAAGTCCAGCTACAGGTCAAGCAGTAGTTGTGCACGCCTTTAATCTCAGCACTTGGGAGTCAGAGGCAGGCAAATCTCTGTGAGTCCCAGAGCAGTCTGGTCTACAGAGTAAATTCCAACACAACCAGGGATACACAGAAAAACCCAGTCTCAAAACAATAGCAAAAGGAGTATATATGCATATTCAAACACATGTGTTTTCTAGGCCTGTTATATCTAGGTGTGTATGTGCATGTTCACACAAGCATTCCTGGCTTTCTTTTCTTTTTTTTCTTTGTTTTTGTTTTTTGTTTTTTGTTGAGAGAGGGCTTCTCTGTGTAGCTTTGGAGCCTGTCCAGGAACTCGCTCTGTAGACTAAGCTGGCCTTGACCTCACATAGATTGGCGTGCTTCTGCTTCTGAGTGCTGGGATTAAAGACACGTACCATCACCACCCAGCAGCTCTTTCATATATATGTGTTTGAACATGATATATACACCCTACATATGAAAAAAGAAGGAAATACATTTGTGTGAAGATACACATACATTCCTACATATGTATGCACACATACACATATATGTGACCTGACTTGGAAATTGCATTTGGTTCAGAGTGTACTTATAGCCCCCAAGTGACCAGGCTAAGAAATAATTTAAGAGCAAACATGCCCATACACCCCCTAAGTAGCAGGGGTAGTAAATATCACGTGCTCCGATACGTCCCTACATTTCACCATGCTACCAGCCTCAAAATAGGCATATGAGCCAACATGACCCCCCATATAAATAGGCTTGAGGATGAACACGCCCACCACTCATCTTATGACCAGTCTCAGATACGTTGTGGTGGCAACATGCCCAAAACTCTATGTGATTAGACTCGAAAACAGCATGTGAGTGTTCATATCCCTAAAGATCTGGAAATAGCATGTGAGCCAACAGGTACACATGACCTCCCATAAGACTAGGTTCAGAAAGAGCATCTGGGCTACCATGCCCATGCACTCCTCCATATTATAGGGCTCAGAACTGGTATGTGGGTCAAATTTCCTTATACCCCTAAATGACTAGGGTCATAAGTATCATGTGTCCAAACATGCCAGTACAGTCTTCTATGTGTCCAGGTTCAAAACATGCCCAAACAACATTCCCTTTTGACAATTCTCAGAAATGACAGATGGACCAACATGCTCTTATACCCTCCATTTGACCAGCCTCTTAAATGCCATGTGGGCAAACATGCGTATACTGCCCACCATATGACCATGTTCAATATGCCTGCCATGTTAACAGGATCAGAAATGGCATGTTGACAAACATATACATACACCACTCCATATGAATGGGCTTAGAACTGGCATGTGGGTCAACATACATATAACCCCCAAATGATCAGAGTCATAAATAACATGTACTCCAATGCAACCAGCTTCAAAATACACATGTGGGCCAGCATGGCCATACACTCCTGCATGTTACCAGGTTAGAAAATGGCTTGTGATTAGGCATGGTGGCACACACCTTTAATCTCAGCACTTGGGAGGCAGAAGCAGGAGAATCTCTGAGTTTGAGGCCAGCCTGGTCTATAGAGTGATTTCCAGTACAGTCAGGGCTGTACAGGGAAATCTTGTCTCAAAAACAAAAACAAAACCTGGGTGGTGGTTGGTGCATGCCTTTAATCCCAGCACTTGGGAGGCAGAGGCAGGCAGATCTTTGTGAGTTCAAGGCTAGCCTGGTCTACAAGAGCTAGTTCCAGGACAGGCTTCAAAGCTGCAGAGAAACCCTGTCTCAAAAAACAAAACAAAACAAAGACAGAATTCTCTTAGCTGGCGGTGGTGGTGCACACCTTTAATCAGCAGGCGGATCTCTGTGAGTCCAAGGCCAGCCTGGTCTACCAAAGCTACAGAAAAATCCTGTCTAGAAAAACCTAAACCAACCAACCAAACAAACAAAAACAAAACAAAACAACAACAACAAAAAAAAAACAGAAAATGGCTTGTGGGAAAACATGTCCATACATCCCCACCCTATGACCAGGCTCAGTTATGTCATGTGAGCACACATGTCAATACACCCCCTCCCTGTGACTGGGCTTGGTAATGACATGGGCAAACGTGCCCATATATACCCCTTATGTAACTGGGCTCCAAAATGTCTTGAGGGCAAGCATGCTCTGACACTTCCTCTGTTAGACTGTGCTTGGAAAATACATGTGAAGCAACATGTGAATCCACCTCCCATAGCTCATTCTCAGAAAGGACACGCTGAGCCCTTGTGAATGGGCTCAGAAGTGGAGTTGGAATACTCCCCTCCATGGGAGTTAGGTGGTAAATGGCAGATACTCCAATGTATCCATACTGTCCCCCAAAATAGACATATGAGACTTAATGCCCATATATGTCACATGTGACCAGATTTGGAAATGCCATGTGGCCAGTATGCATATATATCACCCCCCATGTGTCTGAGCCCAGAATGACATTCAAGGTAACATATACATACACCGTGCCATGTGACCCAGTTCGGAAATGGCATGTAGACAAGTATGCCATGTATCTCTTCCATGTGACAAAGCTTATAACTGGCATGTTGGCATGCCCACTTACCTGTCTTATGAATAAGCTCGGAAATGACAAGGCCTATAAACTTGACTGGACTCAGAAATGGCATTTGTTCCAACAAGACCATCCCTTTTCCCCCAGCCTATGAACAGGATAGAAAACGTCTTGAGGGTGAACATGCCCTCACGTGACTGTGCTCCTGACTGCTGGAATTATAGAAGAGCAGGACAACCACCCACAGGTTATGCCGTGCTGAGATTGAACAAATACTCTATCAACTGAGCTACCCTCCTGTTCTCCTCCTCCCAGTCTGGGTTCTTTTTTGTTCATTTGTTTTTGTGATATTGTGGCTTGAACTCAGAGCCTTATGCATGCTAGGCATACAATCTACCAACTGAGCTGTATCCCCAGGCCTTCCTAGCTGAATTCTTTTTTTAATGTTTATTTATTTATTTATTTATTTATTTATTACATATACACTGTTCTGTCTGCACGCCAGAAGAGGGATCCAGATCTCATTATTACGGTTGTGAGCCTCCATGTAGTTTTTTGGGAACTGAACTCAGGACCTCTGGAAGAGTAGTCGGTGATCTTAACCTCTGAGCCATCTCTCCAGCCTCCCTTACCTGAATTCTTATTCCTTTGTTCTACATTCCTCTTTGTACAATTATTCCCTTCTGTAATGGAAAAATTAAAAATGTTGCAGGATGCCTGGCAGAAACGCTGCAGGTCCCCAGCAGTGGTAGTGGGCCATGTGGCTGCAGGCAGCAGGCCCTGAGAGCAGCCAGTCCCAATCAGGGATGGCTGCCAATCCCCGAGTGGCGGCTGGTCCCTGGCAGGGAGACACACAGTGGGCAGGCAAGAGACAGAGACATGGATAGGCAAGCCATGCAGAGTGAGGTTGGATATTTATTAAGTGGGTTATGGAAGTATGGAAGGGAAAAAGGAGAAGAGGAGAGAGAGAGAGAGAGGACAGAGAGGGAGGAAGAAGAAAGAGAGAAGGGAGAGACAGAAGCTGCCTCTCCAAGAGGGAAACAGAAAAGAGAGAGAACTCAGGCTGGAAGCTGAAGATCAGCCTGTCTCAGCAGAAAGGAGAGGGAGTAGGCATGGCTTGTCTCTTAAGGAGAAAGAGCAATCATTACATTCCCATCTCTTTTTTATAATAAAAAGGCGGGAGGTTAGGCACCACAGGTTAAAGGAATTAGGGCGGCTGATTCTCAAAACTTTTTCTTGCTTATTTGTGGGCGTCATCTTTGGGGGGAACCTGAGAAGGCTGGATGCTGGTCACATCCTGGCCTAGCTGGTCTCTTTGCTCCTGTCTGGTGTTTGTGGCATGGAAATGTCTGGTGTCTCTTACACCTGCTTAGGGTATTGGCAGAACAGAAGACAAAGTTAAATTAAGGGAAAAAATTTAGGATGAGGGAATTGAGGGGGATGTATCTGACCTGTTTAAGGTGGATCCTTCAATTTGGCTCCCTAGAACTCATAAGAATTCTTTGGGTTTGTGAAAACAGAAGTTTTAGACATATATACATTGTATAAACAGTAGCATATTTATGTCAGAATGACTGTGACATATATTTTTGCACAATGAAAAGTATTTTTAAGACTATGGATGCCCACTGATGACAACTTATGCTGGAGAGGTTGTTGGGAAAAGGGAACACTTCTGCATTGCTGGTGGGAACGCAAGCTGGTACAACCCCTTTGGATGTCAGTGTGGCGATATCTCAGAAAATTAGGAAACAACCTTCCTCAAGACCCAGTAATACCACTTTTGGGTATATATCCAAAGGATGCTCAATCATGCCACAAGGACATGTGCTCAACTATGTTCACAGCAGCTTTGTTTGTCATAACCAGAAACTGGAAACAACCTAAATGCTCCTCGATCGAAGAATGGATAACAAAAAAGTGGTACATTTACACAATGGAGTACTACACAGTAGAAAAAAATAACGACAGTTTGAATTTGCAGGAAAATGGATGGAACTAGAAAACATTATTTTGAGTGAAGTAACCCAGACACAGAAAGACAATTATCACATGTACTCACTCATAGGGTTTTTTTTTTTTTTTTTTTTTTTTTTGCTCAAACATCTGTACCTGATATAGGGGGTTTTTAAAACATAAAGCAAAGAAAGCCAGCCTACAAACCACAATCCCAGAGAACTTAGACAATAATGCAGACACTAAGAGAGACTTACATAGATCTAATCTACATGGGAAGTAGAAAGTATAAAAAGACAAGATCTCCTGAGTAAATTGGGAGCATTGGGACCTTGGGGGCGGTTTGAAGAAGGGAAGGGAGAGGCAGGGAGGTGAGCAGAGAAAAATGTAGAGCTCAATAAATATCAAAAAAAGACTATGGAAGGCAGCATGAGAGAGAAGTTTGATAATTTGTATTTGTCCTCACATCTTTATAACTTGTATTTGTATTTTATTGAAATTTGTTTGGTGAGGTTGTCCCTCTAAACTGACAAAACCTCTCAGCTGTCAAACTGAATCAGAGATCTTTGAGAAGGATAAAATTTTACTTGAGTTACTGATTAAAAAATGACAGAGAACTTACTTGGTTGGCACCCAGAGATACTCCTCAGGGTCCTCCATGGTCACTGAAGGTTGTATTTGCCTTTTGATGTTTAGCACAGGGCCTGCCAGGCTCCAGAAGATCCTGTGGGCTAAGAAATCTGTAGGAAGACAAGCCTACCTTGACCTGAGCAGCTAGGCTGTCGATTCCAGCAATTCTGTCCACGTCTGGAGATCTTTAGTTTAGATGAAAATCAGTTTCTCCCAGTGGTCAGCGCTTAGCAGTTGAAGCGAATTGCCAATGGACGTTGTTCTGTGCCCATTTGTCTTCTCTCTTCTTTGGAGGAAATAGAGAGCTGCTGCTAGGAGCCAACCTGTCTCTTTTTTGTTATGAAATTTTTTTAATAATTAAATATTTAAGTGCCATATTCCCCAGATCTCTGAGCAGTTGAGGGCTATTTATCAGGTGTAAGTACCATATAGAATCTGCCTGGAGAGCTGGATCTGAGCTTTACTGTACTGGCTCTTAACAGGTAAGATTTACACATAAAAAGATTTACATAAAAAGACAGAAAGAAGGAAAAACTGCTTGCAATAAAATGTTAATGGAAGAACTGACAATAGTAGAGAACAGCTTAATATATTTTAAATGAGGGTTGGATTAAATATAAATATGTTTGTAAGAGACTTAAAAGTACATGCCAGTTTAAAACATGAAACATTGTTTTTGTAGTCTGAAATGAGATGCAATGAACAATTATAACATTAAGCATATGTTCATTTAAGTTATGTGTATGAACACACAGAGAATGAACAGGAGTTGGGCAAAGTGGGTGTTCTTGGTGGGCCCTACCAAAGGCATGCCACTGCACAAAACACACATGCAACAGAGTCAACAAGAGGAATTTAGAGACAAAAACATAAGTAAAATGGGGGACCAGGCAGGGAATACCTCAGTAAAGATGGCGGAACTTGGTCACCTGACCTGGCTCTCAGCCAAGATGGTAGCAAAGTCACTTGACTTCAGTCAAAATGGCAGCAGTCACGTTATATGAAAAAAGCCACTCAGTTAAGATGGCAGTGAAGTCACCTGACTTCAGTTAAGATGGTGGTAAGGTCACATGACCTCAGTCAAAATGGCAGCAGTCACATGTTATATGGAAAAGTCACAATTTTTGAGCTGCAGGGATTTTTTTTAAAATAATTTATTTTTATTTTATGTTCATTGATGTTTTGCCTGCGTGTCTGTGTGAGGGTGTTGGGCTCCCTGGAACTGGAGTTACAGACAGCAGTGAGTTGCCATGTGGGTGCTGGGAATCGAACCCTGGTCCTCTGAAAGAACAGTCAGTGCTCTTAACCACTGAGCCATCTCTTCAGTCCCAAGCTGCAGGGATTTTAAGGTTAATAATAAGAGAGAACTAGAGGCGTGATCTGCCCTGTGGCTGAGCCGCCATGCCACAAGCTGCAGAGGGGAGCAAAAGGCTGGAACTGAAAAAAAGACGCCTCGTGGATCCAACCAATCTTGTTGGCAGTAGTGGCTGGGACAGTTTGAGAAAACTCCTTCCATTTGCCTGTGCAATGACAGTAGTTAGAAAGTTCCCATAAAAGTGGAGCTGGGAGCCGGGCAGTGGTGGCGCATGCCTTTAATCCCTGCACTTGGGAGGCAGAGACAGGCGGATCTCTGTGAGTTCGAGACCAGCCTGGTCTACAGAGCTAGTTCCAGGACAGGCTCCAAAGCCACAGAGTAAACCCTGTCTCGAAAAACCAAAAAAAAAAAAAAAAAAAAAAAAAAGTGGAGCTGGGAGCTGGGCGGTGGTGGCGCACGCCTTTAATCCCAGCACTCAGGAGGCAGAGGCAGGCGGATCTCTGTGAGTTCAAAGTCAGCCTGGTCTTCAAGAGCTAGTTCCAGGACAGGCTCCAAAGCTACAGAGAAACCCTATCTCGAAAAACCAAAAAAAAAAAAAAAAAAAAAAGAAAAGAAAAAAAAGTGGAGCTGGAGGGACACCTGCAAAGTGAGGATAAAAGCTGAAGAAGTAGGGCATTAAGGCTTGTGGTTTTAGGGTCTCTAAAAGGCATCCATCCCAGAGGGGACTGACATGGATGGCTTGCTACCCAAGATTAAAACCATAAAAACCCGCGAAAACGGCGGCGACACCACAAGGCCTATAATGGGACGTCTCCCCTTATAGGCGGGGTGTAAATCAGCGTGAACACTGCAGGACCTGTGGCAGGGCGTCCCCTGACCCTGGGTGGGGTGCTATAGCCTGATTGGATTCTGAATGGCTTTTTACAGTGAGGGGAAAAAAAAAGAAAAGGAGAGAAAAAGAAAAAAGAGAAAGAAAAACTGAAGGATGCTAGGCCCCCAGACGAATGCACCACACGGAGTGTGCAGTTCTAGCACACTCTGGTCAGTCTGGTCATGATTTTAGCTAAGGGAAGCATCCAGAGATGAATGTCAGCAAAGGGCTCAACCAGGCACAATCGTAGCCTTGAAGACTGTGGTTGGGGGAGCATTCCCCCTTTTCTAGGAACACCAAAGGGTTGCCGGAGCTCAACAGTCAATTCCTCGGGCTCGGAGAAATGGTTAAGCTGACCAGAATAGGGGAAACTCACCAATTGAAGCTGGTGATGTGAGTCGAAATCACACCATAGAAACCATGCTCAGGCATATGGAACATGTGGTTGCAGTGGAAAAAAAATACCTGGTTTAGGATTCCGACACCCGGAGAGGGTCTTGGGGGCAGGAGAGCCTAAGTCATGGCACCAATGTAATGGAAAAATTAAAAATGCTGCAGGATCCCTGGCGGCAGCAGGCAGCAGAAATGCTGTAGGTCCCTAAGCCGTGGTAGCCGGCCATGTGGTGGCAGGCAGTGGGCCCTGAGAGCAGCCAGTCCCAGGCAGGGACGCCTGCCAGTCCGAGTGGTGGCTGGTACCTGGCAGGGAGACACGTGGCAGGCGGGCAAGAGACAGAGATATGGATAGGCAAGCCATGCAGAGTGAGGCTGGATATTTATTAAGTGGGTTATGGAAGTATGGAAGGGAAGGGGGAGAAGAGAGAAGAGCAGAGAGAAAGAGAGAGAGAGAAGAGAAAGAGAGGGAGAGAGAAGAGAGAGAAGAGGGAGATGGAAGAGAGGGAATTCAGGCTGGAAGCTGAAGATCAGCCTGTCTCAGCAGATGGGGGAGGGAGTGGGCGTGGCTTGTCTCTTAAAGAGACAAGGCTTGTCTCTTAAAGAGACAGAACAGATCATTACACCTTCTTCCTACTTTCCAGCAATGCTGGAACTCTGTTGTCCCTTGTGGCAGCCCTAGTCTTTAGTGCTCAGTGTCTGCTTGGAATAGGTTGGATAAAAAAAACAAAAAACGCCGGGTGGTGGTGGCGCATGCCTTTAATCCCAGGCAGAGGCAGGCGGATCTCTGTGAGTTCGAGACCAGCCTGGTCTACAAGAGCTAGTTCCAGGACAGGCTCCAAAGCCACAGAGAAACCCTGTCTCAAAAAACCAAAAAAAAAAAAAAAAACAAAACAAAGCAAAAAAACCAAAAACCAAAAACATGAGAAAAAGAACACAGGACCACTCAGTGGGTAAAGACATTCGTTGTGTAAGTCTGATTACCTGAATCCGATCCCCAGAACAACAAGGGAAGGAGGGGACATAGTTCTGAAAGTTGTACTCTGACCATACACATGCCCACACTCTCACACACACAATAATAACTAAACATCAAACAGAAACAAGGCAAGGAATGAGTGAGCATGAACCACGGTGGCCTTCTGCCTGGCACTTTCACTAGTAAAACACAAGCACTGGTCCAGTAGACCTTGTCCCTTCCACTCTGGTGTCTGTCCTCTGACCTCCATCCAGATTAGACAGCCTGTGTCCTGAGACCTGGAAAATGGACTGAATGAGATCAAGGGTTTCTGGGAATCATCCACGGGGTTCCCTCTACTCCAAGCATCAGGCCACCTGGGCTGGGCTATCTCAAGCAATAGGGAAGCCCTAGCCCTGGAACCCATGGTCATGTCACTAAAAGCTGTCCTGATAGTCTCCTAATAGTAAAAAGGACTACTTCTTCAGTCCTTGTGTTCTTTCCCCAACAGATGCTGTTGATAGTTCTTGTGGGAATGAAGGTCTAAGCTCTTTCTCCTGCTGACTGTGTGATGTTTGGGACTATTACTTAACTTCTATGGGTCTCAGTTTTCTCATCTGTAAAAGTTTCCCAGTGCAATGTGCAATGGTTAATAATGTCAACTTGACAGGATCTGGAATCATGTGGGAGACACTTCTCTGGTTATGTCCGAGAGGGATTTCCTAGACTGGATTGACTCAGAAACCCACATGTAGAAAGCACCATTCCATGAGTTGGAGTTCCTCCTGGATGGAATAAAAAAGAAAAAGTGGGCCTGGCAGTGGTGGTGCACGCCTTTAATCCCAATCACATTTCTGTGAGTTCAAGGCCAGCCTGGTCTGTGAGTGAGTTCCAGGACAGCCAGGGCTGCACAGAGAAACCCTGTCTCAAAAAGCAAAACAAAAACAAAAATGAAAGTGAGCTGAGCACCAACATTCACTTCTCTCTACTTTCTGACAGTAAATGAAATGTGCTGTGTTGCCATGCCTTACCCTCCCCCCTCCAGGACATACTGTCCTCTCCAGCTGGTCTCCAGAAGAAACTCTTCTTTCCTTAAAACTGTGTTTGTCAGGTGTTTTGTTATAGTAATGTATATTACAATAACAATGTATATAGTATAATATATATGTAAAAGTTAGGAATAAATTAGTTAACATATGGAAAGTACACTGCTTGGCTCATAAGAGATGGGCTCAGCTAAGTCCAGTGGATGTCAGGTGTACACATACCCTTCCTCTGGCCATAACATCAAGGATACTAACAGTGGGTTAGTGCACACCTTGCTTGCATTTAAAATGCAGAGAGCTTTACACTTGAACACATGGGTATTTTACTCTATTTACTGTGTCTTTATTTCATTTTATTTTTTATTTTTATTTCTTTATTTATTGTTTTTTTCAAGACAGGGTTTCTCTGTAGCTTTGGAGCCTGTCCTGGAACCAGCTCTTGTAGACCAGACTGGCCTCAAACTCACAGAGATATGCCCCCCACTCCCTCCCGAGTGCGCTAGCCCACACCTTGTTTACATTTAAAGTTGTGTCTTTATTCTTCCTTGAGATTCTTACTCAGTGATATCCAGTAGAATTTCTGGTTTTTCTGAGGTTTTGGAGTAACTATTTTGGCATTGTGGACCCTCATCTTTCAACTTTCTTTTGGTACTGGGAACAGAACCTAGGGCCTCAAAACCCAGGAACTAACTTAAATGTTTTTGGGGGGGCGGGGAGATAGAGCCTTACTGTGTTGATAGCTATGGCTGGCCTGGAATTCACTACATGGACTGTGTTTTGCCTTTAACTCATGGAAATCCCTTGTTGATAGGATTAAAAGTGTGTATGCCACCCAGCCTGGATTTTTTTGCTTTCTTGTTTGTTTAAGACAGGGTACCCTGAGCCTGGGCTGATGTTAATTTACTTATGTAGCTGAGTTTTGCCTTGGAATTCTGAGTATCTAGCTTCCACCTTCACAGTGCTGGGAGGAAGGTAGGGTACAATTATAGGCTCAGGGAAACTTTGGAGAACTGGACAGGCAAGAACACCCGAGGCAAATGGAGTGCTCACACCTATAACCCCAGGACCTGAAAGATGGAGGCAGGGGAATCAGAAGTTAATTATCTTTAGTTATGTGATGAGCTTCAGGATAATCTGGGCTACATGAGACCCTGCCTCAAAACTCCAGCAACAAAAATTAAGTAAAATAAAAAATTAAAGAAAACGGAGGGAGCTTGATGGGATGGTTCCATGGGTAAAGGGCATTTGCTGTCAAACTTGACAACCTAAATTCAATACTGCAAGCTACAAGGTGAACAGAGCCAACTCCTTTCAAGTTGCCCCTCTGACATATGAGCATGTTCCCAAGTCTCTCTTTCCACGTAAAAAATAAATGAATGTATCCGGGCAGTGGTGGCGCACGCCTTTAATCCCAGCACTCGGGAGGCAGAGACAGGCGGATCTCTGTGAGTTCGAGACCAGCTTGGTGTACAAGCGCTAGTTCCGGGACAGGCTCCAAAGCCACAGAGAAACCCTGTCTCGAAAAACCAAAATAAATAAATAAATGTAATAAAAAAAAATTGGGTGCGATGGCGCCTGTCTTTAATTCCAGTACTCAGGAGGAAGAGGCTGGGGAATCTCTGTGAGTTCGAGGCCAGACTGGTGTACAGAGAGAGTTCCAGGACAGGCTCCAAAACTACAGAGAAGTCCTGTCTCGGAAAAACAAAACAAACAAACAAACAAACAAAAAAAGAAAACAGAAAAGGGAGGGAATGGGGTGGGAGCTGGAGAGATGGCTTAGCGATTAAGTTCATTTGCTACTCTTTCTCAGAATTCCTGGTTTGGTTCCCAGTTCCCACATGGCAGTTCATAACTACTTGTAACTTCAGTTCCAGGATCCGACCCAACTCCCTCTGCTCTCCTGCACACACGGTACACATAAATTTATGTAGGCACACACATATACACGTGAATAAAAAATAAGTTAAGCAAAAAAACAAAAACTAAAACAAGAAACCCCGCCTAGGGTACAGCGAGAAGCCAGAAGCCTTGCAGCTGGCTGCAAATACAGATAAGTAGATCTTCACTCTCTGTCCGCTCCGCCCCACCCATACCGTCCTATCCCAAGTCCCGCCCACTTTAGGGCCTGCTCCGGGCCAGTACCCGCCTTCACTAGGCCCCGCCCCGCTCTACCACCCACGAGGTGGCTTCCATTTCGGACCCGCCCCTTGCCAGCTCCACCATCTAGGAGGTCCCGCCTCCGCAGCTCCCGCCCCTTGCCCCGCCTCCGCGCACTGCGGCTGCGCCGGCGTCTCAGGCTCCGAGGCCCTGGTCCCGCGGATCTTTTGTTTCCCCGCGGGGCTCTGATCCGCACCGTTCGTCAGTGCCGAGTCGGAGCTGGAGTGTATCTGAGCCGAGGGCCGAGTCGGAGTGGGTCAGCGCCGGGAGGGTGCCGTGGGGGACGTCGAAGGAGCTCGCCGCTCCGTCCGCCGGCCTGTGGGACTGGGACCCGACCCAGGCCTGCCCGATGGGGCGCTTGGCCCCGGCAATGAGCCCGCGCCTCCGGCCCCGCGTACGCGGCCCTCCTGCCTCCCGCGCCTCCCCCTGAGGCCAGCGCCACCCGGAGCACCGCCCCCGGGCCCGCGATCCCGGCCAGCGCGCGCCATGGAGCCGGGCCGCGGCGGCGTCGAGACCGTGGGCAAGTTCGAGTTCTCTCGCAAGGACCTGATTGGACACGGCGCCTTCGCGGTGGTCTTCAAGGGTCGCCACCGCGAGGTGGGTGAGGCTCCAGGGGGCCCCAACACCTTCCCTCCGGAAATTTGTAGAGGTACCCAATTCAGGACCCCATCCCCGGAAACCCACCTGCTACTCTAGCTCCAGAATCCAGGAGACGCCCGCCCTGGATTCTCTAACACTGAAGAGTCAGACCAGTCTTGGAAACCTAGCCTGGGACTCCATCCACTTAGATTCCAGGCCTAGCTGACAGAGCCTACCTGCCGGCCTCGGGCATCCTCCAATCCCACGACCCTTGGAACAGCCAACCTAGGCCACAGTGTGTTCTCAGCTTAGGGGGCAGAGGGAGGGATATTCTCAGTCCTGAAGTTCTACGTTTGGCTTTTCAGAAGCACGACTTGGAGGTGGCTGTCAAATGCATTAACAAGAAAAACCTTGCCAAGTCCCAGACACTGCTGGGAAAGGAAATCAAAATCCTGAAGGTGAGCCAGTGCCCCAAGGGAGGGGGAGAGGTGGGCCAGCTCTTGTCTTGCTAATGAGAAACTTGGATTTGTGTCCTAGGAACTAAAGCACGAAAACATTGTGGCGTTGTATGACTTCCAGGTAAGGCCGGGAGGCTGCTGCTGTGGGGCTTGGGGGAGGGGATAATGTTATTCTTGCTGGTGACCCAGTCACAGCCTCAGGCTTTCTTGCTGGTGACCTCAGGCTCTAGGTTGCCAACTGAAGCCCCCATTGGACAGTTGATGGCTCTAGACTGGTATGGTGTAGGCGAAAGGAGCTGGGATTCTGAAAATGGTGTCTGTGACTTGCTCGACTCGGAAGCCCCACAAGGTCCTGGAGACCCCATCTCTGGTCCAAGTTTGTTCTGGCTTTTGCTAGGTCTTGGGGACCTTCCCCCTAGATTGTCTGTTGCTTGAATGGGGAAGGAAGGCAGCCATAAACACTAGCGTTGTATGTCTGGCGATCGTATTGCTCAGATCGTGTGTGGTTTGGGTTTAGTGTGCCCTAGTGCGAAGGACCCCTTCCTCTACAGTGTCTGACCCAGTGGCCCTTACTGCATCTGGTGTCCCTGGCAGGCCCACCTGTCTGGGCTGGCGGGTTTGTTTGTTGACATTGCTTCAGCGGCCTGGCATTGGCCAGCCCACTCCTGCGTCAGAGGCTGAGAGGGGGAGGGGCTGTTGGAGATTCCTTCTTGAGGGCGGTTGGGGCTGGGCCCACTGGACCCAGCAGCGGGATGTCTCCCCCCCCCCCCGCTCACCTCCCCCCGCGCCCGCCTCAGGACTGGCAGCCTCAGCAAGAAAGCTGACAGACTAGTCAGCCTCAGTGGTGCCTTCCGGTCCCCCAGTCCAGTAGTGGTAGGGGTTGGAGGCCCTGGATGCCCGGTGTGGGGACCGGGAACCCTAGGCGCTGGTCCCCTGAGCAAAGTGCTGACTAATGATCTTGAAACCTGTTTACTGGGGCACAGGACCAGCTCTGGCTGAGGGAAGTTCCCAGCGGGCAGCTGTGTTTTGGTGGCCTCCCATCCTCCCTCCCTTCCCTGCCCTGCTTCTCTTCCAGCTTTACCTTTGGGGCTGTGACATGTCATGAGGTGACCTGTGGGCAGGGCCTAGGTCCAGTGTGACAAGGAGTACCTGGCAACAGCTGGAGACATTGTGTTCCGGGTCCAGGAGGTTGTCCTTTGCCACCTGTCCTTCCTTCCCCATGCTTCTTCCTTCTCCTGTTTCTGGTGCTCTAGGCGAGGCCTCATCAATACACTTGATGTGCTTCTTGAGGACCCAGGGCTGAGTAGATGAAGTGACCTTCATAGGGATAGACTCTGGCCCTCATCCCACTTTGTGATCCCCTCCAGGTTCCCACGGTTTCATGTCTGGGCATTTTCCATGTTTGTCTTCCTAGAACTGAACAGATAATTGGTTAGGTCCACTGCAGACTTGAAGCCTGTTCCGCTCTGGTTTCCACTCGTTCTGCTTCATCCACTTGAGCCACCTGATTGAGGAACTCCGCCATTTCCTCCAGTATTGGCAAGGCTCTGGCTTCCTCTGCCCAAAGGAAGTGCTGAGAAATGCCTGTCCCTGGCGTCTCCCTGGGTTCTAGGGCCCTTCACCCCATGACCTGGTGGTGGTGTTCTGTATCCTTGATGTTTTAGATACACTCTTTGGTTAGAAAAACAGATGATTAGGTCGAGAAAGCTCTCCAATGCTGTAGAAGGGTCTGAAAAAAATATACAAAAGTCATTCTCTGCTGGGCAGTGGTGGTGCAGACCTTTAATCCCAGCTCTCGGAGGCAGAGGTAGAGGCAGGCGGATCTGTGTGAGTTTGAGTCCAGCCTGGTCTACAAGAGCCAGTTCCAGTACAGGCTCCAAAGCTACAGAGAAACCCTGTCTTCAAAAAACAAACAAACAAACAAAAAAGTCATTCTCCAATCCTCGAGCAGATGGAGGCCTGCTGTCCTTTCTCCTCTTAGGCATCCTTACAGTTTTTTTTTTTTGTTTTTTGCTCCCTGAAGATGTGTACCCTTCCTACCATACTGCCCCCAGTGTTCTCCATGGTCTGTTGGAGAAAGCAAGAAGCCTCAGTTTCCCATCTCACATTGATGTCTCATCTGCCCTGAGGAATCACAGTTCTTTCTTTCTTTCTTTTTTTTTTTTTTTTTTTGGTTTTTCGAGACGGTTTCTCTGTGGCTTTGGAGCCTGTCCTGGAACTAGCTCTGTATACCGGGCTGGTCTCGAACTCACAGAGATCCACCTGCCTCTGCCTTCCGAGTGCTGGGATTAAAGGCGTGCACCACCACCCCCCTGGCCACAGTTGGTTCTTTATTGGAATGACAGCTTGCAGTAGGGTCCGTGCTCAGAGCTGGACTGCAGTGAAGTAGTTACCTGAGTTGCAGCCCTGATTGGACCACACAGGCTGTGCCATCACTTCTGTCAGGTCTCAGTTTGAGGCAATGGGAGCACAGGTGGGATTTGCTGCAGTCTGTTGCTGTGGTGTTGTTTTCAGTCCATGTGGTACCCAGGCCTTGATTGTGGTTCATTTTACTAGCCTAACCCCTCCTGAGGAACACAGGCTATTCCAGGATCCTGGCAAGTCAAAATGTGTTCACAACTGTCCTTGGACTCTGGCTAGCATGGATATGTAGATGGATTCCTAGAAGTTGGAGCCCTGGGCAAGAAGTGCCCATACTGTAGTTTGAGTGACTGTTATCAGATTGTCCTCCAGAGAGATGATGCCAGTGGTCATCAGGAAGCTGTCCATCACCTAAGGTTGTATTGGCTCAGACCTCATGCGTTTTCATCAGTCAAATTTTACTAGTGTTTTTTGTTTGTTATTGTTTTTGTCTTTCTGAGATAGGGTTTTTCTGTGTAGCTTTGGAGCCTGGCCTAGAACTCACAGAGAGCCACCTGCCTGTGCCTCCTGAGTGCTGGGATTAATGGCGTGCGCCACCACTCCCAGCCTTCGCCACCACCGCCCAGCCCTCCTACTGTGTGTATGCGTGTTTTAATGATTTATTTATGTATGTATATGTGTTTGGGTATCTGTCGTGCGTGCGTGCGTGCGTGTGTGTGTGTGTGTGTGTGTGTGTGTGATTTTAGAGGTCAGAAGAGGACGTTACATCTCTTGTAGCTAGAGTTAGAGGCAGTTCTGAGTTGCCTGGGGAGGGTGCTGGCTACTAGAATATGTGTCTTCTGTAAAAGAATATGCCTCCTCCCCTTTTTAAATAAATTTTAATTTATTTTTACTATGTTCATTGGTGTTTGGCCTGCTTGTGTGTCTGTGTGAGAGTGTCAGAAGCCCTGGAACTGGAGTTAGAGACAGGTGTGAGCTGCCATGTGGGTTTTGGGAATTAAACCTAGGTCCTCTAGAAGGACAGCCAGTGCTTTTAACTGCTGAGCCATCTCTCCAGTCCCAGCAAAATACAATGTCTTAGCTGCTAAGATCTCATAATTCTCATCTTGAACAGTGGTAAACAAATCTATTTTTGTTTCCCATGTTGGAAGTAGGGTAAAGTAATCATGATGGTCCAGCCTTAAGCCATGAAGCTGTCTCTGGGTTTTGCTTTCCTATGTACCTCTAGATGAAACCATCAGCAAGTTGCCTTTCCATGCCTGTGTTTCTAACAGTAAAGGACCAGGGTCTGTGGTGACAAGTTGAGTTAAAGTTCTTATAGCTGTACCCACTTGGTACTGTCTTATCTATGCGAATGTTTTTTGTTTTTTTTTCCTGCTTTTTTTAGCCTTGGCTATCCTAACAGAGATTCACCTGCCTCCTCTGCTTTTCTTTTTTTGGTTTTTCGAGACAGGGTTTCACTGTAGTTATCTAGCCTGTCCTGGAACTAGCTCTTGTAGACCAGGCTGGCCTCAACTCACAAGGATCCACCTGCCTCTACCTCCCAAGTACTGGGATTAAAGGCGTGTGCCACCACGGCCCAGCTTCCTCTGCCTCTTGAGTGCTGGGATTAAAGGCATGTACCACCTTTATGCAATTTTTTTTTTTTTTGTAAATGGGCTTTTTATTAAAGGAGTTCTGTGATGGGCTACACATAGGTTTCTTCCCTGCCTCTTGCTTATTTTATTTTGTTCCTTTGAGACAAGGACTCACTCCAGGCTAGCCTGGTGCTCATTGTCTATCCAGTCTGGCGTCAAACACTTGGCAGAGGCAGGTTAAGGGAGAAATTTATTTTGGCTACAGGTTCTACTTCATCATAGCAAGAAAGGCAAGATGGAGTTCATGGTGGGAACATGATTATTCTCACACGTTGGCCGATGAGGGAAGCAGAGAACTCAGACAAGTGGCCTGGCTATAATTTCTAGCCATGTTTTTTAGCCATGAGGGTTAGTTCCACAATGCCACCAGCTAGAAACCAAGTGTTCAAACATGTGAACCTTTAGCGGCATTGAAACCATAACACCTGGACAGGTGCAGGGTACACTCCTTTAATCTCAGCACTTGGGAGGCAAAGGCAGGCAGATCTCATTGAGTTCCAGGCCAGCCTGGTCTACATAGTGAGTTCCAAGGCACTCAGCTACATAGTGAGACCCTGTCTCAAAACAAATAAAAAACGTGACACCACCTCCCCTTTTTATCTTGGTAGTGCTGGTAGTTGAACCTAGGATCCTGCGCATGCTTGCCTCACACTTAAGAGTCAAACCTTAAAAAAAAAAAAAAGTCAAACCTTAGCCGGGCAGTGGTGGCACACACCTTTAATCCCAGCACTCGGGAGGCAGAGGCAGGTGGATCTCTGTGAGTTCGAGACCAGCCTGGTCTACAAGAGCTAGTTCCAGGACAGGCTCCAAAGCTACAGAGAAACCCTGTCTCGAAAAACCAAAAAAAAAAGAAAAAAGAAAAAAAGAGTCAAACCTTAACTCCCTATGCTCCTGAGTCCACCAGAGGTTTGGGGAGGCAGATGGAACACATGGCCTTCACCAAGGGTGGAATGGACTCTCTCATCCAGGTTTTAGTGTCTGAACTTGTTCTTGCTCTGGGAGAGTATGCACTGCCAGAATCATAATATCAGCCCATAGATGTAGGCTCAGTCCTTGCCTGCTTGCCAGCCTTACCCTGATGACTCCCTGGAGGCTAGTACGCTGTCTGGCAGGTTCTCTGAAGCTCTACACTTGCCAGGTTGCCTAGAGATGACTCACCTGGACCTGCCGACAGACCAGCTCTGAGTTAGGGTTAGGGGAGTGTCTGTATTCATCACAGGCTTGTGATGTGGGTTTGGTTATGACCTTCCCACCCACAGTGGAGATAGTGCTTGTCACTGGACACAGTCAGAGATAGGTCAGGATTCAGATAAGTCTGCAGTTTGTACACCTACAAATCTATTGTGCCTTGAAATTTTCATTCTCTTTCTTTTTTGAGACTGAACTGGAGCTTACTGTAAACTAGGCTTCCTCTGAATTCTGCCTTCTTGCTGCTAGGATCAAAGGCGTGCACTACCACACCCAACAGCCACCACACCCAGCTCTTTGTCTTTTGAATGAGGGTCTCCTATAGCCCAAGGCTAGCCTTAAACTCCTTGAAATTCTGACCTCCACCCTCAAGATTAAAGACAGACTTCAATCAATAGCTGGAGCTTTCTGACTGGGTTTTGATGTATAGCTTTAGCTGGCATTGAATTTGTTATTCACCTACCTTATCCACTGCCATGGCTAGCTTGTTTTTTTATTTTAAATTATTTTATTTTAGCTGGGTGTTGGTGGCACACGCCTTTAATTCTAGCACTTGGGAGGCAGAAGCAGGAGATCTGTGAGTTCGAGGCCAGCCTGGTCTACAAGAGCTAGTTCCAGGACAGGCTCCAAAGCCACAGAGAAACCCCGTCTCAAAAAAACAACAAAAAATTATTTTCTTGCCTGAATATATATCTGTGCCGCTTGCGTGCCTGGTGTCTATGAAGCCAGAAGAGGGTGTTGGATGCCTGGAACTGGAGTTATAGATGATTGTGATGTGGGGTGGAAATCAAACCCTGGTCCTCCAGAAGAACAGCCAGTGTTCTTAAACACTGAGCTAATCTCTCCAGCCCCATCTCTTTAAAACTTTTCTTAACCTTTGTGTATTATATGGGATGGGCATGCACATGTCCCAGTGCCTGTGGCGGTCAGAACAACTGGAGTGGAGGTGATCTCTCCTTCCACTGTGGTTCTAGGGACTCTAAACTAGGGCATTAGACTTGGTGGTAGGCAGCTTCACCCCACAGGGCCATCTTGTTGAGTTCCCACTTTATTGATTTATTTTTATTGTTTTTAAAGATTTGTTTTTATTTTGTGTCTGTTTTCCCTGCACATATGTAAGTATATCATGTGCATGCAGTGCCCTCCGAAGCCTTAAGAGGGATCCCCTGGAGCTGGAGTCAGTTATAGGTGGTTTGATCCATCATATGAGTGTGTTGATCAAACCCAGGTCCTACAAGAGCAACCACTAATCTTAACTGATGAGCCATCTCTGCAGGTCCCTAACGCCCTCCCCACTTTATCTTTTTAAGTCCAAGATAGGGGGTCGATGCTGAACTAATAATTGAAGGATGCGGAAACTAATCATCATTCAGAAACCACTAAAAGACCGGAGTTTCAAACCAAACTGGGTAGTGGCGGCGCATGCCTTTAATCCCAGCACTCAGGAGGCAAAGGCAGGCGGATCTCTAGCAGAGCTAGTTTCCAGGACAGGTTCCAAAGCTACAGAGAGACCCTGTCTCGAACCCCCACCCCCCAAAAAAAGACTAGAGTTTTAAAATTGTATTTATTGTGTATATGTGTGTGTTCTTCATGTGGGAGTCAGAGGATAATTTGGCAGAAGTTGGTATCTCTATCAGATGGATCCCAGCAATTAAACTCAGGTTGTCAGGCTTGGTGATGGCTTCTTTTTTTGTTTTCTTGTTTGTTTTGTTTTGTTTTTCGAGACAGGGTTTCTCTGTGTAACAGCCCTAGCTGTCCTGGAACTAGTTCTTGTAGACCAGGCTGGCCTCAAACTCAACAGAGATCCACCTGTCTCTGCCTCCCAAGTGCTGGGTTTAAAGGCTTGCACCACCACCGCCTGGCCTTGGTGATGGATTCTTTTACCTGCTGGACCAAGGTTTTTTACCTTTTGAATTGTGGAGAACATAAAAATATGGCAGTTGTAAGGATGATGGAATACACCATAAAGCCCATGGCTGTGCAGGATAGATTTCATGCTCTAAAGGCTGCCTGCCCTCCCCTCCTTACCCTGTGTCTGGCTGGTCTCCTGCAAATAGTCTTTTGCAAGGGAGTCAGCCACATTTCTGACTGTACTATCTGTGGTGGTCAGAATTGTTGTAGATAGATTACAGAAGTATGGTTCTGGAGAGGAACTATATGGAGTTGTATTCCCAAGAGTCCACTCTGTGTTCTCCTGAATTATTTGGGGCTTCTCAGAGAGGGGTCTGACTTCACAGCAGAAGTTGGTGCATGGAAGTAGGCTTGTAGACCTACCTGGACTTGTTGGTAGCCTGCAACAAAGGGCGGCTGCTCGAGCCCAGTGGGGTAGAGTAGACTCTTCTTACCCCCTGGTACTATGAGCTGGCCTTCCTTTGTCAACTGTCCAGAAGAGCCCAGCATTTGCTGTGGCCATAGCCTTGGCACCTTCTGCAGTCCAGATGCCTGGCTCTCAGGAGTTAATTGGGTCAGTGCATGTCACCCGCCTGCCGGACCCAGCTTGAGATTGCCAGACCCGAGTAGAGCAGGCAGAGGGGTGGAGAGCTGGGATCCTATTAAGCAAATATCTCAGTGTCTGGGGCGGGGCAGCCTCCTACGTGCCCAGACGCCCGTACGGCTTCCCAGGATGCTGGACTCCTTGGCTAGCAGTGCATGCCTGAGAGTAGCAGATGCAGCTTCTGCAGGAGTGCTGATTCTATTGTCACTTTTGAACTTTTCTTTTGCCCTAGTGAGTTTCTGTGCACAGGGAGGGAAGCTCAGCAAAGGGCTGTCTGTCTCCAAGGCTTTATTTGCTCTATTGTCAGCTGTGGTTTGTCACTGGCTGCCCTCTATCACCTTCCTCTCTTCACAAGGGCTAGGTGTTGGGACCTGACTGGCAGAATGGCAATGTTGGCAGCCTAGGGCATTCCACATCATGGTGAAGAATGTCTTCCACCCTGTGTGAGAGACTGGTGGGAAAGCCATTCCTGAGAAGGACTTCTGTCTGCATAATACCCTGGAGTGTGTGCTAGGGACACAGTCTTGGCCTTGGAGGTTCCTGAGAGTCTTGTGTGGCCCCTAGAGTTTGTAGAAACCAATTGAGTAGAACAGAGGCTGGAGAGATGGTTCTGGGTGAGCTCAAGGTGGGTTGAGACAGGGTAGCTGTAACTACTGTGGCTGTACTTTGGCTTCCTAAGGAGGAAGCCCTGTTCCTAAGGAGGGTAGCCTCATCAATGCAGAGGGGCTGGTCTGGGTGGGCTGTTTCCCTTTCAAAGCTCTTGCCTGGGAGCCCCTTCTTGCTTTGTGGTTTACCTCACAACCTCCAGGCTAGAGACAGCAAGACCCAGCTCTGGATGTGGGCAATAGAGTTCCAGCTTGATTGGGACTGGTTAGGAATTGGCTTATGGAAGGCATAGATGGAAGATGGCATGAAAGCCAGCCTGCCTGGGGAGCCCTGCTGCTCCACAGAGCTGGGCATGGCTCTTGCTTTCTTGGGCCTTGACTCATTTGTAAAACTGGCTGGGGAACTTGCTGTGCTTGTTATTTTCTGGGCCTCAGGGAAGTTAAGCACAGAGGCAGGAGAGGGTACAAGGAGCAGATTTGAGAGGGCTTGCCAAAGTGGTGGGCGCTACCAGTGGGTGACTAAGGCCAAGCTCAGGCCTGGTAGGAGCACTCAGTCTCAGATGGAAGCTTGCTCTCTTGGGGCAGTAGCAGGTCAGAATGGCGCAACAAGCTGGCTGTTATGAATTAAAGTTGACCCCATTCTACCTGAGCCCTTCTGGGTCTCTTTTAGGACTACCTCCTGGGAAGGGCTGGAGGTGGGCAGTAGCGTTCCAGTTTGATTGGGACTGGTTAGGAATTGGCTTATGGAAGGCATAGATGGACCCTATTAGGGTCTAGCCAGGAACTATGTGCACATGCTGAAGTCCCATGGTTCACTGGTAGCTTTGCATCTAGGGAGGCAGGAGGCATGATGCTGTATATAAAAGAGGACAGGCTTAGGGCTGCTGGCAGCAGTCATCCCTCATTTGGGAATCCTGGGTTAGTATCTCTGAGGTTGGTATTCTGTATTTATTTATCTTTCCAGATCTTCTGTCTGTCCTTGTCACTGTCCCTGATTGTTCAGGCTAGGTGGATGAGTTTGAGGCTCTGGGACAGATCATGTCCCCAGGGAGCAGTACTAATGGTAAGGACAGGCCTGTGCCTCTAACTGCCAGGCTCTAATGTGTGTGTTCCGTAGCAAGTGGCCCCAGCAGCCTCCATTGGCTTGAGCTGCAGACTGAAGCTGCTGAGACACGCCCTCTGATGCACAGAAGGAACAGAGTGTGTGCAGCAGTGGCTATTTGTGGGTCCTTATCTCTGCCACCTTTGCTGTGCCCCGAGCCCTCCTTTAGCTGTCACTTCAGTTAAGCTGAAGGGGCCTCAGGCTATTTCTTCATTTTAGTCCCCATCCTACTTAGACTTTGTCTCTCTTTCCTGGTCCCTGTCCCTCCATCCTGGGCCCCTAACTTATTTGTTCCTCAGCCTTCCTTTGTTGCTCAGACTGGGGGCTCTACAGGGCATCACCTATCCCAGAGTATCTCTCCTGCAGCTGGCCTGGAAGGCAGAGAGAGGTGGGAGTGGAGCCAAATGGGGCTAAGTCAAGGCTCCTCATCTAGGCAGGCACTTGGGGTGTTGGGGCATACAGGCCTTGGTGAAGCAATCTAGGCCTGTATTTGTGAATAGCCTCCCACCTGGGCTATACCCAGTTTGTCAGTCTTGGAACACACTGAAGTGGGACAGTCAGACTCCCTGAACACACTTTTTAGCTCCCCCATCACTATGGGGCACAAGGGTGGGCTCTTTGCACATTCACATCACAGGTGTTTCATGTCTGTCACTGATGAGTGTTCATGTGTAGGCATTAGTCATAGGGACTGGGAGGCTGGATAGGAGTAGGGAGTCCTTGGAGTCTGAGTACATGTTTGGAGTAACTGACTTGTGAGGCAGGTGGCCATTGACTGCTGTGGTGGGGTCAGCTGGGGCCTGTGGTTCCTGTCCCATCCAGCTCTCACAAGCTGTCAGCAGGACTCTTTCTGCAGTCCCCGCTTTGTTCAGGCCCTGGAAGAGATTTGAGGAACCTCCTATATCTCTCTGTAGTTGAGTTCCTGAGGATCAGGGAGTGGATCCTCCTTGAGTGCTTGGAATTGGGGTAGGGCCTTTGCTTTTTGCTGTGGTCTATAGGAGGGGAGGGCCTTTTTCCTGTGGTTCCTAAAGCCTGCTCCACCCAGCTGACTGCTACACTACAGGGATCATGCTGCCTGCAGAAAAAAATCTGCAAGTTGTTTAGACCCACCCTGACTGGCTAATACCCCTAGGTCCCACGTTCCTTGTCAGTGAAAAAGGTGTGAATGGTGGTTGTTACAGCTTTGAAGAGTGATTTGCTATGGGTGGTCCCACAGTGTGGGACTTGGCCCTGTCAGGTGGGTGGTCCTGTTCACACAGGCTTTGATTAGACAAGGGGACATACTGGTGCCCAGGTGAGGAGATCAGGATGCCTCGCTGAGATTGCCTGTTAGCCTCTAAAGCCCCACTAGGCTGGATCAGAACAGCTGGAGGCCTCCTTGTTGCTGATTCACCCTGACAGTACCAGTCTGTAATCTGTTGTTAGCATTGTGGATTCCAGTGCTGGGAAGTTCTTGGACTGAGTCAAGGTCAGCTCCATTGGGACAAAAGTAACCTTCAAAGGTAGTGGTCCCTGTGCATATCAACCTTTTCCTACCCTGAACCTTTTGGAGATCCTCAGACACTCTGAGACACTGGGCCCATATTAGTATGATCATGAAACAACATGTTCCCATCCCCCAAGCCACTTGCCACAAATGTCTTGTCTCCTTAGATTGAGTCTTGGCCACAGAGGACACCTAGGCTTGGCCATGTGCACTCTGCCTCAAGCCTTGTTGGTAGATGACATGTTGAGAGTGCCTATGGTACCAAGTGCCAAGGGCTCTTCCAAGTAATGTCCAGTGAGTTGAAAGAATATGCAAGGGACTTTCCCATCTCAAATGGCTTGTTCTGTCTTTCAGGAGATGGCCAGTTCTGTCTACCTGGTCATGGAGGTGAGTTCCCATGGGGCCAGGGCAAGCACAGGGCCCAGAGGAATGGGCAGAGGGATAGGGGTGGATGGGTTATAAGTGTGCACTATTGACATTCCTAGCTGGGATTTTAGGACACCTGTACTGGACAGGTTCAAGGAACCAGTATGGGGCTAAGGAGTCAGGTTAAGACTGGAAGATCTTTGGCCATGTTTTGATGGTATGTCCCTGGTCTTTTGCAGTACTGTAATGGTGGAGACCTGGCTGACTATCTGCACAGTGAGTAGACATACCCCAACTGGGCACTACTGCTAGTCTAAGGTGCTGCCAGCTTGATTTGCCCCTGATTGATTGTGGCATTGATCTTCCTCATCCTCTCCTGCTTTAGGGCTATATAGAAGGGAGCCTCACATGTTGGGAGGGTGATTTCAGCAGAATAGTCAGGTTCTGCTATTTTGGCAGGGTTGAGGACACAAGCAGGGTAGGAGGGTCAGAGCAAGCACTGGAAGGCACAAAACACGGGGAGAAGGGTGTACAGTTTTCATGGGAGGGCAGGGGGCAGCTTTAGTGTATATGTGAAGTTTAGCCAAGAGATCTATGGGAGTGTCTGGTGGATACAGACTAGTTAGAGGTGCTCTTACTAGCAGAGCAAGGAAGCTTCAGGCAGCAGGAGAGCTCAGGACCCATGGGAAGACAGCAAGTGAGTGGGTTGTGATGCCTAGAGTGAAGGGGCTTTGATCTCTTCCATGGAGTACTCTGAGAGGAGAGGCAAGTGGTAACAATGTAGGGACCTGGGCCCAAGGCCTGGAAGGATGCAGTGGTTATCCATGATTGTAATTCAGAATTCTCTACCTTGGCAAACACAAAACCGGAAGCAAGGATTGATGGTTCAAAGCAGCCCCTCCTAGATATGCCTTCTGTCTCAGACTGTAAAGGAAGTGACAGCCACTCGGCCTTTTAAGAATAGGGACTCCAGGGACCTGAGCACCTTCTAGTAAAACTCCTGAGCATTCTCTGGAGGGACACAGGCATTTAGAGCAGTCATCTGTTCTTTGGGTCCTCCCTCTGCTGGAGCCTCTAGACACCATCCCAGACTCGGACACTGACTTCTTGTTGCCATCAGAGCAGACCCTGGGTCTAGGAGGACCCTGCAAGGTCTGCTAGGATGAGTCAGCTGTGGAGTAGGTGTGGGGATGCTGTCTTTAGGCTCCTGACTTTAGATGCAGTAGCCTGTCAGCTCACTGCATGCTCAAGTTCACATGGCCGATCTGTGCTTGGCTTTGCCCGCCTCGTATTTGCTCTTGTCTCTTGGGGCAGCATGTTGTACCCGTGACTTTCAGTAGTTGGGTGGTTCTTGGCAAGTTTCCAGCTCCAGGGTGTTAGGTTGGTCTTAGGCCAGCCTCACATGTCACCTGTCTGTGGAGAAGGAAAGGGGTGAGCAGATATAACTTTGAGTGTATCAGGTGCTTACAGACCCCATGTGTGAGTGTGTTTGAGTTCGTGTAGGCTCCCAGATTAGCCACTTGTCAAGTGATTGGACTGTGTGAGCTGGCGTCCCACCAAAACGGTTGTGTGATCCAGACTGGATCTGCAGTGACTGTTTATTTTGTTGGTATGTACCAAGTGCATATGTCTAAGGTGTACATGTTTTGGTGTCTGCCTGCTGGGCTCTAGGTAGGTGATCCTTGCAGACCTGGTTACCAGTGAGGTGCCTCCTGCTGGGAGGGAGTTAACTGGTTATCTGACATCTCCACACTGAGCTATTGGTGAAGCCTGTGCCCAGTCTAGCCTGAGTATAGAGCTACTCACTGTTTTCATTTGTTTGTTTATGAGACAGGGTATGTAGCCTTGGCTGTTCTAGAACCAGATTGGTCTCCAACTCAGAGAAACCCTATCTTGAAAAACAAAACAACAGCAAACAAACAAAAAGCTTTTAATTTGTTTTTATTTGTATGAGTGTTTTGTCTTTATGTATGTAGACCACATTCATGCCTGGCACTTGACAGGGTTCCTGAACCCCTGGGATTTGAGTTATAGATGGTTGTGAGCAACCATGTGGGTGCTGGGAACCAAACCAGGATTCTTAACAACAAATACTCTTAACTGCTGAGCTATCTCTCTAGTGCCTGTCCCCACTTCAACTGTGGACTAGGAGACAAAAGACCTATCCCAGAACTAGGGACAAAGCCTAGTGATTGATTGCTGGCCACAAGAATGGAGAAGGTTTTAAGAGGTGTCAGCAGAGGAGTAGAGACCAAGAGGAGCAGAGTGCTGTCAGAAGCACCAAGAGCTAGTGGTTAGGGGGAGTCCTACAAGGATGTGTGAGAAGAGGGGCAGGTGCTCTTTGGGGTTAAAATAAGAAAGGACCAGCTTCTTCTGGAGATTGCAAGACAAGTTGGCCTTGGTGCAGAATGGGTTGGCTCTGTGTGCTGGAGTGTCTGGGAGTGGTATTGGCACTAAGGCCTTGAGCTTGTCTTTCCACACAGCCACATACACTCAAGACCGTGGTATCCCAAGTTCCTTGAGCCTGCCTTTTCTTACAGCCATGCGCACACTGAGTGAAGATACTGTCAGGCTATTCCTACAGCAGATTGCTGGCGCCATGCAGCTGTTACACAGCAAGGGCATCATCCACCGTGATTTGAAGCCCCAGAACATTCTGCTGTCCAATCCCGGGGGTCGCCGTGCCAACCCTAGTAACATCCGAGTCAAGATTGGTGAGACCTGTTGGGGTGGTGGCTCCCTGAGAGACTGCAGCAGGGGACCATGCCCAGAGCAATTTTAGCTCATGCAATCTGGGTGCTTCTCCTGCAGCTGACTTTGGATTTGCCCGGTACCTCCAGAGCAACATGATGGCGGCCACACTTTGCGGTTCTCCTATGTACATGGTGCGTGCTTACTCATGGTTTAGGACTAAAGGGCTAGTGTCAGCCCTGCCTGAGACCCTTTACGGAATTCCTAAGGATCAGCTGTGGCCTCATCTTGGGTTGCAGACAGAGTGGCCGTACCATTTTGTCATGTCAAAACTGGTTGTTGCTCTGGTGATGTATGTTGGTTGCTTGGTACCCAGCAGATGTCTGCTCCAATTGGCTGGTGCCTTGTTATTACATACTGTATTACATACAGTAGGGTTTATCTGTGTTGTCACCCTGTAGGCCCCTGAGGTCATCATGTCCCAGCACTATGATGGGAAGGCTGATCTATGGAGCATTGGCACCATTGTCTACCAGTGTCTGACAGGGAAGGCCCCCTTTCAGGTAAGTGAGCCCGTGACACTACAGTCTTAGTGAGTTCCCAAAACCCTAGAGGGTAAGGGTTAGTGTGGGTGGTGTTCAGGGTGGTGTTCCCAGCATGGAAGAGTATAGGGTTGCCAGATGGGGAATCAGTTGCGGTTATAGGTACCGAGCTTGGTGGCTCTCCTGCATCTTTTAGGTGAAAATTCTCTCCATAGCCTTCCCAGGGGTCACTGAAACTGCATTTTCTTAATGCATTAGGTAGCATTAGGCCCTGCCCAGTCACCCCGATCTCTGCCACACAGGTACTTCCCACCTAGGATTAAGCCATACCTCTCTGCTTAGTAAGGGTCGCCTTTGCTGTGTCCCCATTAGAGGTCAGAGTCATGTCTCAATATGGACTTTCCACCTACCCTTGCTTCTAAAGCAGCTGTTCGTCCTAAGTAGGTAGCCCAAACCTGGAAGCAAAGTCTGCATCAAGGGGAATTTGAGAACCCAGGGCTGTGTCTGCCTTGACAAGATGTGATATTGATACCTGGCATGCCCCCAAGCCTTAATGGGGCTGGCATAGTTCCTACTTGCCAACGCACTTCCTGTACTGGGGTGTCAACCTGTGAGCCTCCCAGATGTGTTCCCAACATGGGCACATGTTTCTCAGTTGGAGGGTCTGGTGCCTCTCTCTGTCCCGTCTGCCTTCCCCTTGTCCTTGTGTGCACATGGCACATGAGCTGTTCAATGGTCCTTGCCATGGAATATCTGGAGACAAAGGCACTTCTTGAGAGGCTAGGCAGTGGGAGGTAGGTGTCAGGTACACCACAGGACTGAACCTTTTCATTGTTATCCCAACAGGCCAGCAGCCCTCAGGACCTGCGCCTGTTTTATGAGAAAAACAAGACACTGGTTCCTGCGTAAGAAACCTTTCATACTCCCCAGGACATGTCTACCCTGGCATCCTACAACTCTTGCTCAAACCCATCCTCTCTTTCTCCCAGCATCCCACGGGAGACATCAGCTCCCCTACGGCAGCTGCTCCTGGCTCTGTTGCAGCGCAACCACAAGGACCGCATGGACTTTGGTGAGCGCAGGCCACCTGGAACCCTGCCCCTTTAACTTAATGTTAGCTGGTCTTAGTGAGTGCCCAGGCACTCCTGGCCTACCATTTGCTGTCAGCCTCCGGGCCACAGTGCACTGGACTCCTAACCTCAACATGGCCAGCAGACTGAATCCTGCTGAAATAGAGGTCAGATGTTGTCAAGAGCCACCATCTGGGGCCCTGTCTCTGCCTAGGTTGCTGGGGCCTGACCTTGATACCCAGGGCTCTCTGGTCAGGCTGTCTGGGTCAGGAACATCAAGATAATTAACTTTTTTTTTTATCCACAGATGAATTTTTCCACCATCCTTTCTTAGATGCTAGCACCACCATTAAGAAGTGTGAGTCTCTGGGAGTCTTGGGCACAGACTGGGCTTGTGACATGTTCCCCAATATCTATAGGTGTCACATGCTATTTTTGAGGAAAACTTTGGGTTGATGGAGCGTCCAGTTCTGCCTTTGCTTCAAGGCCATGTCATAGGCTTTGGGGCACTGGCGGTACCAGTGCAGAGTGGTGTAGCCTGATGCTGGCTGCTTGTCTCTGGTGAGAGCTGAGGTACTGGGCCAATCAAAGGCAGCCACGTCCCCAGAGCTATAGTGGGATCCAGAAGTGTGCATATTGACCCCCATTCCTCTTGCAGCCCCACCTGTGCCTGTGCCCTCGTACCCGAGCTCAGGGTCCGGCAGCAGCTCCAGCAGCAGCTCTGCATCACACCTGGCCTCCCCACCGGTGAGTTCATTTCTTGGATTTCTGTTGGGCCATGGAATGCATAGTGATAGGTGTGCAGAAATTGATCTAGCTGCCTCTGGTCCTTACATACTTCAGGCATTGTTTGAGATCCCCTCTCGCTGAAGCTCAGTGACAGTAGTGATCTGTTGATCATGCCTGTGTGGGGCTTGAGCCCCATCTCAATGTTCACTCATATTTGATTGAGCAGTAATAAGATAGTGTCCAGGTTTGAGCCAGTACTCTAGGCTCTGCCATAACTGGGAGCAGGTTCTGTGATCTGCGTCTGGTGGTGGGGGTGCCCTCTGGGGGTACTCATTCCATGAAAAGTATACCTACAGCTGTGCCAAGCATTGCCACCTGCTGAGAGTCTAGAGGTGTGTCCACATGGTGCCTGCTTGGTGCTGGTTTGCAGTGGCAACTTCCTCACAGGGACACTACCTCTATGGTTCCCTGGTTTGTTACTGTACAGAAATGGAGAGGTGGGGTGAAGAGAGATGGATGGTGAACATTGTCCTGTCCCAGAGGTAGATTCTTCATGAATATCTGGGAGCTGCAGGCTCCCAAGCCGTATGACACTTGTCCTAAAGCTTGTCTTTAATGTTTGAAAGAGAGGGCTGGAGAGATGGCTCAGAGGTTAAGAGCACAGGCTGCAGCTTTTCTAGAGGTCCTTTATTAAATTCCCAGCAAACATGGTGGCCCACTACCAGCATAAACGGATCTGGTGCCCTCTTCTGACCTGCAAGCATACATGCAAGCAGAACACTGTCTATGTAGTAAATAAATCTTTAAAAGAAAGAAGAAAGAGCGAGCTGTGCTGTGTTGCAATGTCCAAGCCCAGCCTCCTTTGCTTAGCACTATGGGCCTGAGCTCCACTGTGACCTGCACCATTCTTGGGGAGGTTGATTGCCTTTGGACTCAGTTCACCAACCCTGCTCTGTCCTGCAGTCCCTGGGGGAGATGCCACAGCTGCAGAAGACCCTTACTTCCCCAGCCGATGCTGCTGGCTTTCTGCAGGGCTCCCGGGACTCTGGTGGCAGCAGCAAAGACTCCTGTGATACAGACGACTTTGTCATGGTCCCAGCCCAGTTTCCAGGTCAGGTCCCACTACACAGGCAGGCAACCTCACAGTATTTGTTGGGGGAGTATAAAGGTGTGTCAGACAACTGGATACATGCACATGCATGTGGGCACAGGCTTTAGCCTGACTCCCTATGGGCAGTTGGAATGGGTTTCTAGAGCCCTGAGCTTGCTAGGGAGGATGTCATCACCACAGGTGTGTCTGGAGAGCCCTATGCCCAGGTTCCAGAGTATTAAAAAAAAAATGGGACATGGATACATATACAATACAAAGGTGGCTCAGAAGGGTTGCCACCCCAGTGTCTTTGCTTTGGAGTAGACTGCCCACACTGGGACCCCACAAAGCCACTGTATTAGCAAGTAACTGCACTGCTCAGACTGCACTCTCTCGGGAGAAAGGGGACATTGAGCAGAGCACCAAGAGTCAGAGGGTCAGGCGAGTCAAGGAGGACAGGGGACACCTTGGTCAGATGCTTTCTTCTTCCACAGGTGACCTAGTAGCTGAGGCAGCTAGTACCAAGCCCCCACCTGATAGCCTGCTGTGTAGTGGGTGAGTCAGCCTCTCCTGACCTCTGCCCAGGGATAAATTGGGCTTTTTGTATAGCCAATCTTGGCATGGAATAGGCCATTTGGGAAGAACTAAGGCTGCTGGGCCCACTTAGGGAAGCCTGGTGAGGGAGTTTAAGATCTTGATGCATCAACCTAAAGCTTTCTGTCCTTTCTGACACCAGGAGTTCGCTGGTGGCCTCTGCTGGCCTAGAGAGCCATGGTCGCACCCCATCTCCCTCTCCGACCTGCAGCAGTTCTCCCAGCCCCTCTGGGTAAGCATAGATGGGCATCAGTGATCCTCAGCATCATGGCCATCTTTCTTGGCGAGATCTGTTTTGTCTAAAGGTCCTGTATTTGATCAGATTTGGCCAGACATGGCAATGTGGACGTCCCACTGAAGGGCTGTTGTTGATATGTGGCTGGATTAGTGAGGGAACCCAACTGAGGACCTTCCCTAGATTAGGTTATAGACAACACATATGTGGGAGTCACACAGACAGTGTTGGGTGGGTACAGTGTGAAAGCCAACTCTACAGACTTGGGCAAGGATGAGACCTCTCTACCCAAATGTGTCTGGGCCTGAGCCTCTTCCCAGTGCTGTCTACAGTGGTTACCCTCTCTCCACAGCCGACCTGGCCCCTTCTCCAGCAACAGGTATGGTGCCTCGGTCCCCATTCCTGTCCCCACTCAGGTGCACAACTACCAGCGCATCGAGCAGAATTTACAATCACCTACTCAGCACCAGACAGCCCGGTTAGTGTCCCTGACTTTAGTGAGAGTCATGCCACAGTTGTCCTGTGTACAGTCATGGAGTTTGTAGAATTCTTTTAACTACTGGGGACTTCTAAGCTCCTAAAAACCCATCTTGTTGGCAAGCTGTGTTTGGTAGACTAAAGTAAATGTTAGGGGTTGGATGAGTGTTTCATGTAAACTACAGAAGGCAGCTTGGGTTAGCAGTTACAGTACCTGTAAGCCAGACTAGCCAAGGAAAAGCTGAGTGACATCAGGGGACTCTCAGTGATGTCAATTAGAGCTTATGTGTCCTGGCTCTGTGCAGGTCCTCTGCCATCCGAAGATCAGATAGCACTAGCCCCTTGGGCTTTGCTCGGGCCAGCCCATCACCCCCCTCCCACACTGATGGAGCAATGTTGGCTAGGAAGCCATCATTAGGAGGTAGCCGTCCCTATACACCCTCTCCCCAAGGTAAGTTTATATGGGGGATGAGAACTGGTGGGCATTCCTTTCTCATCTGTGAGTGGATGGGGTGGGTCCCCCTCTATTTGCTGTGGTCTAATCTAGCTACCCTTTTCTTACTAGTGGGAACCATCCCTGAGCGGCCCAGCTGGAGCAGAGTGCCCTCCCCACAAGGAGCTGATATGCGAGCTGGCAGGTCACCACGACCAGGTAGGTGTGGGCCACAGCCCCTGGCCTGAGCATCTATAGAGCAGGCATGAAGGTTAGCTGTCCTTGTTTGGGGTCTCTTCCTGTTGTTGAGACGCTTGTTGTTAGGGAGAAAGTAGGAAATTTCACAATAGTATAGCATCAACCTTTGGATCACAGAGGATGCCTCCTGCCACTCAGTTCCTTGTACTCTACAGCTGTGTGGCTTTGGACAGATTGCTAAGCCCTTCTGTGCCTCTGCTCCCATGGAGACTTCTGAGGTAGCTGTAAGGGTGTTGTGTTCATGGAGTGAGGTGTTCAGAATGGTGGTTACAGAGACCTTGAGTGGGGCAGTGCTTTGTTTGATATTTTCCAGTGTGCCTGGCTGAGGGACCTGAGGGTAGTAATGCTGCCTTTCTTGTCCCTGTTCCTGTCCTCAGGTTCCTCTGTGCCTGAGCACTCCTCACGGACCACTGGGCTGGGTTGCCGCCTGCACAGTGCCCCCAACCTGTCCGACTTCCATGTTGTGCGCCCCAAGCTTCCCAAGCCCCCAACAGACCCTCTGGGAGCCACCTTCAGCCCACCCCAAGCCAGTGCACCCCAGCCATGCCCAGGGCTACAGTCTTGCCGGCCACTGCGTGGCTCACCTAAGCTGCCTGACTTCTTACAGCGGAGTCCCCTGCCCCCCATCCTAGGCTCTCCCACCAAGGTAATGGCTGGGCTGACTTCTAGGAGGGACAGAGCTCTGGTGGAGGAAATGGGGTGGGAAAGGACCTGGTCTCTGTGTCTTGGCTGCCTGTTGGGTTTCACACTCAGGCTGTTTCTCTGGAGGTGCCTAGCAGGGGATTAGGGAAGGGAAATTAGAGGAACTGATTCTTAGAGGGGATGACTTGTCACAGAATGGGGACTGCTGACTTCCCTGATAGGCCCTGTAGTTCATCCTTGGGAAGAAACCTTGGGCCCTGTGTCTCTCTGCTATGCCGTAACTACTTCCCTGTGGGTAGTGTGGCACCAAAAGGTGTTTACTAAGATGAGTAGGCCTGATTTGAGTATAGGAAAGAAATCTCAGACTAGGCATGGTAGTGTATACCTGTAAGCCTAGCTTTGGAGGTAGGATCTGAATGTTGAGGCTACCGTGGACTGTTTGGTAAGTCTCCAAGAAGTATCACAAGGCTAGTTTGTCACTTAGAGAGATTGTGTAGTTCTTTGTCTTTGTCTTAGCTTTCCTTCTGGAAAAGGGAGCCCTACACAGCAGCTGCTACCTTGTGTTGTAAAAGCCTGTACATATATCCTCAGTGCTTGTTCTGGAGGGACGGATTTCCTCAGTGAGCCTATGTTGGGCTATGGGTTCTGAGGTCTGCCAGTCCATTGGACCTTCTCAGTGCTGTCCTTCCCTCCTAGGCTGGGCCCTCATTTGACTTCCCCAAAGCTCCCAGTTCTCAGAATTTGTTGACCCTGTTGGCTCGGCAGGGTGTAGTAATGACACCCCCTCGGAACCGCACACTGCCTGACCTCTCAGAGGCGAGTCCTTTTCAGGGTCAGCAGCTGGGGTCTGGCTTGCGGCCTGCTGAAGACACCAGGGGCCCCTTTGGCCGGTAAGTGGGGTGGATGGACTGTGCTCAGGAGCTGTCCTCCCTAACATTTCTGACCAAAATTATCTTTGTGCGCTGGCTGCCCATGTGGCAGGTGTTGGGAATTTATGTTGGGCCCTTGCAGTCCAGCCTGTTTTCCTTTTTTGAAAGATGAAGTGGGTTAGAGAACTAC
This sequence comes from Ondatra zibethicus, assembly GCA_004026605.1. Taxonomy (NCBI): domain Eukaryota; kingdom Metazoa; phylum Chordata; class Mammalia; order Rodentia; family Cricetidae; genus Ondatra; species Ondatra zibethicus. The sequence goes on along the minus strand of PVIU01002363.1, from coordinate 33,499 downwards.
AGCTCCTTATGCCTGGCCTGAGGTATGATTGTGTGCAGAAATAGGACCCTGGCTGCTGGGTCTAGAGGCCCTCTCCACACATACTGCCTCCCCATTCCTACCACCTCAGGTCCTTCAGCACCAGCCGTCTTACGGATCTGCTGCTTAAGGCTGCATTTGGAACACAGGCCTCTGATTCAGGCAGCACTGATAGCTTGCAGGAGAAACCTATGGAGATTGGTATGTGAGGGATCTGTGGGGCTGTTGTGAGAGTCCGGCGCAGGCTTGATCTCTGAACCTGCCTTGTTCCTTAGCTCCCTCTGCTGGTTTTGGAGGGACCCTGCATCCAGGAGCCCGTGCTGGAGGGGCCAGCAGTCCAGCACCTGTGGTGTTCACTGTGGGCTCCCCACCCAGTGGTACCACACCGCCCCAGGGCACCCGCACCAGAATGTTCTCAGGTGAGGGATATGCCAAGTAAGAGCAGACCCTTGGAATGGGAATTCTTGAATGCAGTGTTCTGTATCATAATCCTAAAGGTCCATTTTTGTAAGATCTGTGGCATTCCCAGCATATGCATGGAGCAGGGGTGGTATTTAAGATGCTGGTCTCCTTATCCAATTGCCCTGAAAGCCCAACCTATGTTGGTTGGGAACCCTGGCTAAATAATAGATTCATGAGGATCCTGCCACTTCACAATGATGGCAGTGGTTGCCTTTACTATACCACCCAGTTTTGCACGTGGCTTCACTGCTTTCTCTGAACCAATTTGTGTTTAAGTATTGGAAGCTAAAGCACTGCAAGATGGAGCTCTGGGTGCTGACACCTTTGAATTGTATTCCCTATTAAAGCATCAGGATGAGGAGGAATGTGAACTGAGAGAGGGAGTTCAGAGGGCCAGAGATGGCAGGGTGAGAAGCAGGCATGCTGCCTGTCCCTTACCAGCCATCTACCTACAGTGGGCTCTTCCAGCTCCCTGGGCTCTGCTGGCTCTTCCTCTGCCCGCCACTTAGTACCTGGGGCCTGTGGCGAGGCCCCTGAGCTTTCTGCCCCAGGCCACTGCTGTAGCCTTGCTGACCCACTTGCTGCCAACTTGGAGGGAGCTGTGACCTTTGAGGCTCCTGACCTCCCAGAAGAGACCCTCATGGAGGTGAGGCTTGTGGGGAGGTGAGAAGCATGGGTGTCCCCTTCTGACTTGCCTGATTAATACTTGGGAGAGAGGTGCCTCTTTGGCAGATGAGCCTTTCAGCTCTCTACACACACTCATGTGTCCCGGCTCTGCCCTTTATTGCTTCCTCAGCAAGAGCACACGGAGACCCTGCACAGTCTGCGCTTCACACTTGCATTTGCACAGCAAGTTCTGGAGATTGCAGCCCTGAAGGGTAGTGCCAGCGAGGTGGCCGGGGGTCCTGAGTACCAGCTGCAGGAAAGTGTGGTGGCCGACCAGATCAGTCAGTTGAGCCGCGAGTGGGGGTAGGTGTTGTCTGGGGACTGAGAAGGCAGTTTCTGGACATTGCTGGCCCTGACTTGCCTCTGACCTGTTTGTTGACCTCTAGCTTTGCAGAACAGCTGGTACTGTACTTGAAGGTGGCTGAGCTTCTGTCCTCAGGCCTACAGACGGCCATTGGCCAGATCCGAGCTGGCAAGCTCTGCCTTTCATCTGCTGTGAAGCAGGGTGAGGACGTGGTGCTGGGGGGAGAGAGGAGAGTTCAGGCCACATGGGTAGGACTAGGCCATGCCAGGGGCAGTTGGCAGAGTGGGTACACAGGACCTGGCCTCATGCTCAGAGCATAGAGTAAGTCCATGGGTTTACCCAGGCAGAGCTACTTGGAACTGATGTTGATCTTGCTACATAGGGCTGGGGAAAGCTGGAGACTGCAGCTCCTGTTTAAGTGGAACATACTCCTTTACCACATGCTTTCCAGCTCTCTATGGGGGTCCTTTGCTCCTAGGAGCCTGAAATGACTGACACTTCTACCCTAGTTGTACGCAGACTAAACGAGCTATATAAGGCCAGCGTGGTGTCCTGTCAGGGCCTCAGTTTGCGGCTTCAGCGTTTCTTTTTGGACAAACAACGGCTGCTGGATGGGATCCATGGTGTCACTGCTGAACGGCTTATCCTCAGCCACGCTGTACAGATGGTATGGGGCAGTCTGTGTGCTTTGTCTGGTGGGGCTTGGGATTTTGTTCCTAGTGTGCTGCCAGGTGCTAGAGGTCTCCGACGTTAGGTGGCGCTCTATCCAGCAAGCAGCAGGGGCTTCCCATAGTGACTTCACCTGTCCACTGTGCAGCTTTTCAATTCAGGTAGCATCCTATTCTCTCTGAGATTCCGTTTCTCAGCTAACATGAAAGATCTCTGTGTGAAGACCACACCTTGAGGCAGGGACTCTGCTTTGAGATTATTCACATATTCCTCACGTATGAGAAACACCCCTGCCAAAGGAAGGAACTAAGTATAAGTTGGCCTCCTTATCTATACTCTTTTCTCAGGTGACCGTGACCTCGTGGAATGACACCGAGTGAGTGCTCTGCACACTGCTCACAGTGCTACCCTGACTGTCCTGGGGTAGGGTTTGATTGTTGTATCCAGCCCAAGCAGACAGCACAGTGACCACAATGCAGGCAGGTCACCTGGTCTGTGAGCATCTAATACATTAGCTATCCCCAGGACATTATTAGTCATTCTTCTTTTTAAACAGGGATTCTCTGTGTAGCCCTGGCTGTCCTTGAGCTCGCTCTGTAGACCAGGCTGACTTTGAACTCAGATCTGCCTGCCTCTGCTTCCCGAGTGCTACGATTAAAGGCATGCACCACCACCACCTGCTAATAATTAGCCATCCTTTTATGCTCACTATAAATGAACTTGGGGCCAATCCACAGTGTGCAGTGTGCTGAGCATTCAGGCCACTCCTGCCTTGCTCTGGCCCTTCCCAGCTCTGCCTTTGTCTACAGGTGCAATCTGCTGCCTTGGATGAGATGTTCCAGCACCGAGAGGGCTGTGTACCACGCTATCACAAAGCCCTGCTACTGCTGGAGGGGCTACAGCACACACTCACGGACCAGACGGACATTGAGAACATTGCCAAGTGTGAGTGCCTTTTCCTGGCAGCCTGTGTGGGGTAGTAGGTGTGGCCTTGCCATACCATGTTTTCTCTTCCACAGGCAAGTTGTGCATTGAGCGGAGACTCTCGGCCCTGCTGAGTGGCATCTGTGCCTGACTGCCTGCTACCAGCCTGCTGTGCCCTTGGAGCCAGTCGCCTCTGCCAGCCTGTGGGGAAGGGTTTGAGACCTGGCAGACTGTCCTTCCTGACACTGATCCGATGGTGCTGAGACTGCTGCCAGCCAACTCCAGCAGGGATGCTGCATGGTGGACCTGTGCAGACTGGTGCAACTCTTGCTTCCTACTTCTAGGCTGCTAGTCTCTGCTAGTAGGTGGATGTCAAAGTGCCAGCGACAGCTTCCTTGCCCACTGGGACAGGAGTTTCTGAACATATCCTTCCTATCTGGCTCTCTTGGCAGCCAGGTGTGGCACTGAGAGGTGGTAGGCTGGTGAGTGTGGGCACCTTCCACCTGCAGAGCCCAAGGCAGCCCTGTGGACAGGCAAGGCCTTGGGACTGTTGCTGACTCTAAGCCAAAGCGAGCTTTTTCTCACAGCTCACTTACCCCATTGCTTATCCAGGAAAAAAGGGTGTGGCCTTTTGGCCTCCTGATCTCTCTAGGAACCTCTCCCTCTGAGGCTACCCACCCAGCTTTGTAAGTCACCAGAGCACTTTATGCAGACAGAGACTGGAGAACTTCAGCCAGCAGTTCAAGTCTGAACTAGGAACCTGCCTCCTGTTCCTGGCTCTTGCTCTCCAAGATGCTGTACAGATGCAGACCATGTCTACGTGTATAAATAGCCTGGTGTGCACCTCCACCTGTGTCTGGTCTTTGGAGGGAAACACAGGCTTGCCTCCTGGGGGAGAAACAGTCTGTTTAAATGTTCATTAGGAACAGTCATTGTGAAGCACCATGCTTTATAAACTCAGAACTTCCACACTTTACTCTTAAAATGTATTGCCCGCAATCCCAAATCCAGTTTTTCTTTAAAAAAGGAAAGTTCAGATGTTTAAGAATTGGCAGGGTGGAGCTGGGGAAGGCAGAGCATTGTTCTGGATGTTTCCCATGGAGGAGATGGCCCCAGCTGTGTGGCTGAGGGTGAGAAGAGGCTGTCTGATATGGTGTGTGTGGCTGGCTATCTCTATCAACTTTCCCTGTTAGATGGCAGAGAGGGCAGTGCCCAGATGCCATCCTCCCCCTGCAGTAGGCAGGTGTGGGTGAAAAAATAACATATGCAAAACTGTCCCCCATGGAGCTTTTCCGTCAGTCTAGCTCCTGTGCTTGATGGCCTTCAGGGTCTGTGCTGAAGCTTGTCTTCCAGGCTCCAAGGTGGACAAAGCTAATATCTTCCCAGCCCTTCTAGTTTGCTAGTCCTTTGTCACTGCTCTGTCCATGTGTACTTGAAAGTATCTGAGTGTCCACAAGGCAGATATGGGGTTGCTGTCCCCCAACAACATTCAGAGTTATAAGGACACTCACCAACACTTTTTTTTTGTTAGGTTTTTTGTTTGTTTGTTTTGTTTTTGCAATACTTGAAATATTGTCACTGTGCTTGAACATACAAGAAAGCAGATCTCTAAGACTAGCCTTCTCCCTAGTCACCCTATGACCTCCCTTGCATGTAACATGTATTTATTGTTTTGTGGCCAACTGGAATCCAGAGCCACCAGGGAGGCTGGTATAGGGATCCTTACCTACCACCTGCTTCCTAATGGCTCCTGGGTGGCTGTGTATGTGTGTGGCTGGCTGTGTGTGGTGTGAGCCAAACCTGCTCTCCAAAGCAGTGCTCAGCCCCTATCAGTTTAAAATGAATTCGTGTGAATCCACCCCTTTTGCGTTTCACTGTGTCGTATCAGTTTAAGAAAATAAAATATGGAATTATTAATATGGCATCACTGTTTATCTGGCGTGCCATTGTCCTGATCCTGCCTTTGGGTCCATCTTTGCAGACTGCCTTTGTCCTATAAGGCTTCATGGTGCCAATGGTGGCTTACTCAGCTTTGGGAGCAAACCCCACCTTGATCCAGAAATAATTGGGAGAAATTCATTGTATATCCCAGGAAAAAACAGTTCACACTGGGCCAGGAGAGGATCCTGAGAAGGCGGGTAGCTTTTGGTCTCTTTGGAGATGTACCAGTTTGGAGGTTTCACATTATGTGGGGCTCGTGTTTCCTGCAAGGAATCTCTGACTGCTTATAGAGGGGTAGCGGAAGAAACTTGGATATGTGCCTTCCCCCTTTTGAAAGACAGGGTATTAAATTCCCAGGCTCAAATGATCCTCTCTTGCCTCAGACTTAGGAGTATGCACTCCGTCACACCCGGCTTCCCTTGCAGTCAGTCATTTGGATTCTAAACTTAATAGCAAGTATGGTGTGAGGTGCACTTCTCCAACAGTGAAGCTGACCGTCCTATGTAATCTGTTGGTCACTTTGCCTTATTTGGAGGAATGTTCAAATCTTTTATGCCCCGCCCCCCTCTTATTTCAAGTCAGGGTCTCATAGCCCAGGCTGGCCTCAGAAATGGTGTATATCCAAAGATGACTGAAATACCAACCTGCGACTGCCTCTTAGGTTTTGGAATCACAGACTTGTTTCACTGTGCCTAGTTCTCCTTTGCCCATGTCAAACCTCCACTTTTTTTTTTTCTTAGAAAACTAGGTTTTCTCCCACTCAGTTCCATCTGTGGTTCCCTTTGCCTGCTCTGCAATAGGATCCGTCTGGGGTTCCCTTTGCCTGCTCTGGCATTGGGATCCGTCTGGGGTTCCCTTTTTATTGCAAAGTAAACATCTGGTTGTAAGGCCTGCACTCTTTTTTTTTTTTTTTTTTTTTGAGACAGTTTCTCTGTAGCTTTGGAGCCTGCCCTGGAACTAGCTCTTGTAGACCAGGCTAAGGCCTGCACTTTAAAATCTGTATTTTCTTCACAGGATATAAATAAGCTATTATGTTACTAAAAAGGCTAACCACAATAGTGAAAATGAAAGTTCATTAAGGCAGAGTTCCAGGGGAAGTGGAATGTAGAGACCTTGATGGTTTGACCAGGAGGGACTCTGAGAGGAAGAGCTGCCTAGGAATGCAGGGGTGGGGCTGCTGCCCACGTGAGTAACCAATGCCAAGACATCACTGTGGGCATTAATAGACTTTATGCCCTTTTGAGACATTGTCTCAGGTGGCCAAATAACTTTAAACAGACTATGAGCTGAGGCTGGCTTTGAATTGATCCTCGTGCCACAGCCTCCTCAGTGCTGGGAATGCAGGCATATGTCACCATACCTGGAGCAGTTTTAGGATTATAGAGAACCCATTTATTCCTCAGCTTGTAGCTGGTACCTCTTGTTTGCACTATTCATGAGGTGTGTGGTGGGGTAGCAGATACTACTATGGAGCCCATGGTTTCTTTGGTTTAATTTGGGTTTGGTGCTTGGATGGAATCCAAGGAGGAGGACCTCACACATGCTTGGAAAATGCTCCACTATTGGGCTATATCCCTAGACCTTTAATTTACTTTGTAGATGGATGTGTCTGTTTTTGTACTTGTGTGCAGGCACCCATAGATACCAGAAGAGGGAAAACCTCCATGCTGGTTATAGATGTTTTTGAGTGAGCTGATGTGCATGCTGAGATTTGAACTCTGGTTCTTGTGATTAAGAAGCAGTACTCTTAACCATGGAGTCATTTCTTCAGCCCCTTAGTTTTTGAGACACCATCTAGTGAAGTTGTCCATGCTGTATTGAAAATGTCCTGCTACACCCTCTCCAGTACTAACATGATACCTGCACCATCAGGATGCATGTACAGTGATGTACCACCATCACTACAGTACAGAATAGAGCACTGTCTGACAATTCCTATGCTACCTGTTCATCCTCCTGGCCCCTGTAGAGCAAACTTGATGGTCTTTGAGGAAGTGAGTAAATATAGTCAGTTCCAGGCACAATGAGCTGGCAGGGACCTGGATCATGTGACAAAGCTGCTATTGGCCCTCTTGACCTGTCAGGGTGAGTGAATATAGGTCCTCTTCCCAAGTTTCTGACAGGTGCCTTTGGGACCTGAACCTTCAGCCTTCATCCTCCAGGGTTCAGTGTTGGGTGTTGTTTCAGCATATCTGATCACACTGTGAACCCTGAGATGGCAACCCAGCAGACAATAGGCATCCCCAAGGTTATGAAGAAGTTAAATGGAATTCTATAGAAATTATATAATTTTATAGATTTGAGGAGCACTAAGGAAGCAGTCATTACATATGGTATGTATTTCATCCTGTGTGAAGCAGAAGATATGAAATTCATGGGCAACTCAGAACAGAATTATCCCCCAAGACTGGAAAGATTTGGCAACAGCAATATTGGGAGCTGTCCTCAGTGATGAACATTGGATCATAGGACAATGAGATAGAGCTGGAAGTATTAGTATTTCCCAAGGTCAGCTGCTAGAAGGTTACAAAGGCAGCTTGAATCTGATGACCACATCTTGGCACCATGTTGTTTCACAGTTTTAAATGCTTGGGACAAGGTTGAAGAGTCAGGAAAGAGACCTGAGTCACTTAAAAAAATTATACAAGGACTAAAAGAAGTCTTCCCTGATTTTTTTATTTTTGCAAAGATTGACTTTAGCTGTAAATAAAATATTAGATTCAGATGTCAGACAAATTGAATGTTTGAATTTTGAAAATGCTAATTCAGAATGCAAAGGGGTAATTAGGCCTTTAAAGCAAGATCAATACCAATAGATGAATGGATTAGAAATATGGTTGATGTTGGACCTCACATGATGCTACTCTGAGAGGAGACAAGGAATTTCTCTTTCTTTTTTTTTTTTTTCTTTTTGGTTTTTCGAGACAGGGTTTCCCTGTAGTTTTAGAGCCTGTCCTGGAACTAGCTCTTGTAGACCAGGCTGGCTTCAAACTCACAGAAATCTGCCTGCCTCTGCCTCCCTTGTGTGCCAGGTGTGTGTGCCTACAGGCCAGAAGAGGACACCAGATCTCATTATAGATGGTTGTGAGCCACCATGTGGATGCTGGGAATTGAACTCAGGACTTCTGGAAGAGTGGCCGGTGCTCTTAACCACTGAGCCATCTCTCCAGCACCCTCTTTTTTTTTTTTGGGTCCCACATCCTCTGTGTCTTGCTGGTATCTCTTGCCCGTCTTCTTCCCAGAGTTTCTGCCTGTTTTCTCCTACCTATTAGCCATTCAACCACTTATTAAACCAATCAGAAGGTGCCTTAGGCAGAGACAGATTTACAGGAAAAGATCTCTAGAAAAAAATTGTTTCTAGGAATACCTTGCTTAAAACCCCATTTCAAATGATCTTGCTTGCTGCAATTAAAACAGCTGACATTAACTTCTTATTGCCTAAAAAAAAAAAAAAAAAAAAGCTGACATATTTTGATTTCTCTTAAAGCCTTTAGAAATTCCTTGTCTAGCTTGAATTTTGCAGGAAAATGGATGGAACTACAAAGCATTATTTTGAGTGAGGTAACCCAGACACAGAAAGACAATTATCACATGTACTCACTCATAGGTGGTTTTTAAACATAAGGCAAAGAAAACCAGCCTACAAACCACAATCCCAGAGAATTTAGACAACAATACGGACACTAAGACTTATATAGATCTAATCTACATGGGAAGTAGAAAGTATAAAAAGAAAAGATCTCCTGAGTAAATTGGGAGCATGGGGACCTTGGGGGGGAGGGTTGAAGGAGGGAGGGGAGTGGCAGGGAGGACAGCAGAGAAAAATGCAGAGCTCAATAAATATCATGGAAAAAATTAATAATAAAATAAATAAATCTAAAAATTTAAAAAAACCCTGCTATCTGAAAAAAAAAATTCCTTGTCTATGCCGGGCGGTGGTAGCGCACGCCTTTATTCCCAGCATTTGGTAGGCAGAGGCAGGCAGATAACTGAGTTCAAAGACAGCCTGTTCTAAAGAGCTAGTTCCAGGACAGTTAGGGCTGTTACACAGGAAAATACCGTCTCAAAAAAGAAAAAGGGGGATGGGGTAAAAACCATGTGGTAAAACATTAACAGAAGCAGGTTATTTAAGTTCTAAGAGCTAGTTAGGAACAAGTCTAAGCTAAAGGCCAAACTTTCATAATTAATAAGTCTCTGTATCATTATTTGGGCGCTGAAAAAATGTTAAAAGATCTTGCATCCTTACGTTTGATGGTGGTACCAGATAAGGTACCACCCTTTGCCTTTTTAGGCTTTTCCATTGCTAAGCAGGTTCGCCCCCTTTCCTTTAAAAATGAAGGAACTGTAGGAAGATAAGTCTGAGAGATGAGCCAATCTGGAGTCTGCCTGAGAGCCTGGCAACAGGTACTGACAAGGGTCCTGATTGTGCCTAGCCCATGAGGGGCCGCCATGCAATGTCAATGGATCAGAAAGCAGTCTGGGTGCTGGGATAAGAGTATATAAGGCTTGGAGGCCCCGCTCCTGTGCCCGCCAAACCTTGACCCCTCCCCTGAGGAGTGTGAAGGTAACCCGTCAAAACCTTGACCTCCCCTGGAGGAGGGTCAAGGCAGCCCCCCAAATCTCGACCACTCCCCCAGTCTATTTAAACTGCTCTCCGGAAAGTCCCTTCGTGGTGTCGTCGTCGTCCCTCCGTCCCCCTTTTGGCGGCTTCCTGGTTCCCCTCGGGGCCACCCGAGAGGGCAGGAATCCCATCACACCTGGATATCCTTTAATTCGGCTTGTTTCTGATTCGGCTTGATTGAGGTTTTTGTATCGGCAGATATTCCTAACAGCTTTCCTCATTGCTGAATAAGCAAGTCTGCTGTTTGCCTTTAACTGGCTCCCTGCGTCTAGCCATTGACACTGCGCTTTCTCACCGCCTCCCCTGAGGGAGCCTTTTTAGTACCTAGCAACATCTGGCACCCTAACAGGTTCTAGTTGTTCCCTCACCTCACCTGCGGTGCTGGACAGTTCCCCCAAGATGATGTATTTCAGTGGTAAAGCTCCTCGATGCTGTGTGTTTTCAGTCCCTTTGGTGGGACAGCATTGGGAACCCCTCTTTCTTTCCTTCTTTTGTGTTGTCTGTTGTGTTTGTCTGCCCATCTGGTTAGGAAGACACATTTTCCTGTTTTGGTTCGCCAGTGCCTCCACATAAGGGCTGATCCCCCAACGTCCCACGAGATGGAACCAAGACTCTGCTCCCGAACTCCATCCCTCATCCAGAGACACCATGTGGGCATAGAGCTGTAGCCTAAAAAAACCACAGAAGTCCTCAACTAAGCATGAAACATAAATTTTCCACCCCTGTTGACTGTTGGTCACCTGCTGTCTCCCTCTACAAATGGGTAACCTTCACCTCCACCTCTTCCATGTCTGATCTCTATGGCATTGGATGATGAGGAGACAGACAGTTCAAGGCCTGCGAAATATGCTAAGGAGAGCATGGCGACAGTTAAGACCACGTGTGCAGCTTCCCCATCAACTCCACTCCTGCTGCAGGAGGTTACATCTCCACCCACCGTGCCGCGGTACTCTTGGAGTGAAGTGACTCAATCAGATGGCACGTGCCACTTCCCCATCAGTTCCACCTCTGCCATGGTAGGCTACACCTCTGCTGCATTACTCTTGAAGTGCTTCAATGTTCACCTGTCCCTGAAGGCAGAAATTCCCTGCGCTGCGATATGACCCCCAGCCACAACAGCCACACCTCCTCTCCCGTCTCAGGCTTCAAAGGCTTGCAGAGGCCTTCCAGGTCAACCTGGGAACAAAATGCCATTCACCAGCCCTGGATTCCCACCCTCATAGCTGAATTCTCCCTTATTGGGAAGGCAAGCTAATGAGTGAGGCCAGGATTCACCTTACTTTGAACAGGTCCCCCCCACTCAATGGAGGATGCAACTATAGACTTACCTTGATCAATATAGTCTGCTCAAAGCTGTGCTGTAGCTGGCGGCCTTTCTTAGCTGGAAATCATCTTATGAGGTTCAAATAGAAGTTCAAGAATGGCTGGGCAGTGGTGACACATGACTTTAATCCCAGCACTCGGGAGGCAGAGGCAGACGGATCTCTGTGAGTCTGATGCCAGCCTGGTCTACAAGAGCTAGTTCCAGGACAGGCTCCAAAGCCACAGAGAAACCCTGTCTCAGAAAAAAAAAGAGAGAGAGTAGTTCAAGAATGAACGAACCTCTTAATTAATGTTCCAGTGACCCTTGATATACTCACTGGATGAGGTAGCTTTGTCCATCCCGTCCATCAGACACAGATTGGCCATCACAGGTTTCTGACATGGCCTTCAATGCTCTTTTTTTTTTAAAGATTTATTTATTAAGCATACAATGTACTGCTGGCAAGGAGGTTGTGAGCCACCATGTGGTTGCTGGGAGCTGAACTCGGGACCTCTGGAAGAGCAGCCAGTGCTCTTACCCTCTGAGCCATCTCTCCAGCCCCACCTTCAATGCTCTTAAGGCATGCATCCACAGGACTCTTCAGTGTACTTTCACAGTCTTATTCAACAGCCAGGGAAACTTTTTTTTTTTTTGAGACAGGGTTTCTCTGTAGCTTTGGAGCCTGTCCTGGAACTCGCTCTTGTAGATTAGGCTGGCCTCAAACTCATAGAGATCCACCTGCCTCTGCCTCTCAAGTGCTAGGATTAAAGGCGTGTGCCACCACCGCCTGGCTGCCAGGGGAACTTTTTACTGATTTTCTCACATGTGTCAATGCGGCAGTGGAGTGAAGAGTAGACCCAGGTCCCACTAGGAAAATGCTAATCAGACAATTGGTTCTGGAAGGGCTTAATGCCCTCACCTGCAATGTGATCGCAGCAGTACACAACGAGGACATTCATAAATAGGTACTGGCCACAAAAGATCTTGACCCCAGTAACTGTCCCCTTGCTGCCCTCACTGCTTTCCTGTAGACAGGCAGTGTGCCCACAACACACCCAAGGGCCTCCAAGTAGATAGATCTTGCTGGGGATGTGACAAACCAAGCCCATTTGCAGTGTGACTGCCCCCGGGGAAAACCTAGGCGGATCTCTGTGAGATTGAGGCCAGCCTGGTCTATAAGAGCTAGTTCCAGGACAGGCACCAAAGCTATAGAGAAACCCTGTCTCAAAACAAACAAACAAAAAAAAACAACAACAAAAACCCCCCAAAAATGAAAACAAACAAACATACAAACAAAAGATGTCTGGAACAGTGGCCTATGATTGAACCCAAGCTGTCAATCCTAAAGGAATTAGTTGTAGAACAGTTAAAGATGGGGCACATAGAACCAATTACAAGTAAATATAATACCCTGTATTTTTTTTAAATATTTTTATGGTTTATTTAACTTTATTTTATGTGCATTGGTGTGAAGTGTCAGATCCCCTGGAACTGGATCTTCAGACAGTCATGAGCTGCCATGTGGGTGCTGGGAATTGAACCCGGGTACTCTGGAAGAGCAGTCAGTGCTCTTAACCACTGAGCCATCTCTCCAGCCCCAATACCCCGTATTTGTTATTCCCAAGAGACTGGGTGCTACCATCTCCAGTAGGATCTTTATGCTGTTAATGATTAAATGGAAAAAAATGGGGTCCACGCAAGCAGGCCTTCCCCAACCTCATGCTATTCCTCCATCTTATTATATTTTAGTTTTAGTTATTAAGGATTGTTTTTTTACAAATTTCCCTGGTGCCACAGGATCAAGACAGCTTTGTCTTTACAGGATGGGAGCCTAATATGCATAAGCCTAGAGATATCAGTGGACTATTTTACCCTAGGGAATGAAGATTAACCCTACAATCTGCCAGTTATATGTTTCTCAGGCCTTGGAGAATAGTCCCAAGGACGTCCTCTTAATTCATTACATGGATGAACTTCTCCTGACACATCCAGATGCAGTCTATCTGCAAAGGACTGCCAAAAAAAAGTGTTAAAAGATCTCGCATCTGCCCATCAAAATCCCAGCAAAATTCTTCAAAGACCTCGAAAGAACGGTACTCAACTTCATTTGGGAAAGCAAAAAACCCAGGATAGCCAAAACAATCCTGGGCAATAAAAAAACTTCTGGAGGCATCACAATCCCTGACTTCAAACTATACTACAGAGCTACAGTACTGAAAACAGCCTGATACTGGCATAAGAACAGACAGGAGGACCAATGGAACCAAATAGAAGACCCAGATATCAATCCGCACATCTTCGAACACCTGATATTAGGTGTAGGAGGGTCCTTCTGTATTTGGGTTGCTTTTATTGGTTAATAAAGAAACTGCCTTGGCCTTTTGATAGGGCAGGACTTAGATAGACAGGGAAAGAGAACAGGATACTGGGAAGGGGACAGAGTGAGAGAGAGTGGCCTGCCCTGAAGCCTGCCAGGTCAGACACACTGAATCTTTCCCAGTAAGCCACGACTTGTGGTGACACACAGATTATTAGAAATGGGTTAAACAAATATGTGAGAGTTAGCCAATAAGAGGCTAGAGCTAATGGGCCAGGCAGTATTTTAATGAATACAGTTTCTGTGTAATTATTTCGGGTATAAGCTAATCAGGCACCTGGCGGCGGGAGCCGGGTGGCCACTGGGACCAAAAGCAGGCCCGTGCGCCTCTTACTACAGATATTTGATAAAGAAGCAAAAATATCAAATGGAAAAAAAGAAAGCATATTCAACAAGTGGTGCTGGCATAACTGGATATCAACATGTAGAATAATGAAAATAGACCCATATCTATCACCATGTACAAAACTCAAATCCAAATGGATCAAAGACCTCAACATAAAGCCAGCCACACTGAACCTTATAGAAGAGAAAGTGGGAAGTACGCTTGAACGCATTGGCACAGGGAACCACTTCCTAAATAGAACCCCAGCAGCATAGACACTGAGAGAAACAATTAATAAACGGGTCCTCCTGAAAATGAAAAGCTTCTGTAAAGCAAAGGACACAGTCAACAAGACAAAACGATGGCCTACAGAATGGGAAAAGATCTTCACTAACCCCACATCAGACAGAGGTCTGATCTCCAAAATATACAAGGAACTCAAGAAATTGGACAACAAAAGAACACATAATCCAATAAAAAAAAATGGAGTACAGACCTAAACAGAGAACTCTCAACAGAGGAATCTAAAATGGCTGAAAGACACTTAAGGAAATGTTCAACA